>JAFBJS010058871.1:17446-44242 GCA_016785265.1 Paraplagusia blochii
TCATCATCTGGGTTCATCAGGTGTTCCGGGTCTCACAACAGATACCCCAGACCCAGCTGGGGTGATCAAGTCCCAGCTTGTGTCTTAAGAGCATGTGTCCACGGATCGCACCGCTTGATCCATAGCCATCTGGACGCCTTTTTCTGCAGTGGGGGCTGATATGTTTGATGGTTTCCTGTTGTGCTGTCCCTTTACTCCCAGCGTCTTGAGTGTCTCGATGAGAGACTGGCCAGTGAATCTTCTGCACCCAACTTTGATTGGCATAGGCATATATATATATATATATATATATATATATATATATGTGTATGTATACCTTTATGTATGTATATTGTATACCTTGATGATGTTAATCCTCCTCCTTAAGTTGCTCTGGATAGAATGAGTGCATACAAATGTAAATATAATCGAATCCAGTCTAATGCAATCTAAACCATGTTAACATACAAAAAGGCATGTAACATATATATATATGTGTATATCTATGTATATGTATATAAATATGTGCATGTATATATGTGAATGTAAATATGTATATATGTGTATGTATATACAGTATATGTCTATATGTATATATGTATGTGTGTGTATATATGTATGTATATGTATATATGTATATGTATGTATATATATGCATATGTGTATATGTATATGTATGTATATATGCATATGTGTATATATGTAAATATATGTTTATGTGTATATATGTATCTGTGTGTGTATATATAATATATAGAAAATATTTTTATATATTTATATACTTATATATGAAATATAATAATAATAATATATTATAGTTCATAATATATATATTCAGTTCATTTGAGTAAATATATTTGTCAATATTATAGGATATGTAGAAGAATGATCTCTTTGGTATGACATTAACATTTACCATTTGCTTATCGCCAGGGAGTTATGATTTTCTTTTTATTCCGTTTTTATCTGGTTTCTGGAAACTTACCAGCAAACGCATAATAATATTTGCCTATAGAAGTGTTCAAGTGCATAATGTTTATTATTTTATTTAATAATATTAAATTACTATTTATATATTTGTACTGAAATGGGCTCTCCTGTGATTGGAGCACAGAAAAGTAAAGTACATAGAGACGGAACTATAGTATTTCAAGGTTTGAAGGAAAAAAGAACACAACCAGGAACTGTTTAACAGGACCTGTCGTCTTTGGGCCTAACCTTCCGCAAATCCCACAGTAACTGAGGCAATTTCCAGCTGAACTTTCACCTGATCCAAAAGGTTCAACTGCCACAGCGTGAGCAGGGCTGCTCACCTCAGATACTTTTCTCTCTCCTTCTCTCTCTTTTTTTTTTTTTTTTTTCTAAAAGTATAATTAGAACTCATGGTGTTGTTAAGAATGACCTTTCTGGGATGGAGAGGACGAAGTTGGTGTTTCACAGAGAAGTGTAAAAAAAAACACAGACTGTAAGTAGTTGAAAATGAAACAGCATTGTTTTATAGAATGTCATAGCTGTCACCTCAAAGTGATCGGATTTTCTGAAAAAAAAAAAAAAAAAAAAAGTCATCAGACAGTAGACCAATGTGTTCGAAACCAAGAGTTTTGATTTTTTTTCTTTTCTTTGTTTGAAACAAATATTTAAGAGAAAATAAATGAATTGATAGCAGAGAAGCATTTTTTTTTAAACCAATAACTGAATACCGTCTGAGGACAAAAATTCACGTGGGTGAGGAGTCTGGAGGCCTGCGTATTCAGGGCTGCACAGACAGATAATTTATTTTCAATCCCTAACCTGAGAGACATCGGCTGAGGCTTCGAGGACATTCTTTGCGCCCTGCAATTCTTTTGACAAATGGAAGCTCCTGGTTAAAACTACAGAGCGAGTTTATGTGTTTAAGACAATGTTCGGTTCTGATGATGGTGATTATAACGATGATTAAATATCTCAAAGGTCCTGGTTTCTAATCAGGTCCCGACGTCTGAGCAGCAAAAACTCTGAGACTGTAGCGATTAGAGAAAAGCGATGGAGGCAGGGGTAAAGGCTAATGATCAACATCGCAGATATCGTCTACGCGCGCACACCTAGCATAGAGTAAATTCAATAAATAGCGCTAGAGCTTCCTTAAGAAAAACGGAATAATATTGGAATAAAAGCAAATAAAATAAGGTCAAGTCTCTCACTGAAACCTCAGAGTCCCACGATAATGAAGCAGAATTTACAGGGCTGTAAAAACTGATTGTTTATAATATTTTTTTGGACAATAAATCTGGTTAAATTTTATGGGAAGTGTCGCATCGTCTCTGTTTTTTAATAATTCCATGTACATATTCTCTGGTAAGACGCTCCACACAGACTGTGAAACATAATCTAAATGAGAATTAATGAGAAAATTACACCACCTCTACGGAGAGACATTTTCATTCAGACTTTGTTCGATCTTCATGGATATATCATTTGGATTAAACACCAATAAAGGTGATAATATTTCTGGTGTTATTTGTCATTTAGAAATGTTGACGTTGTTGAGATTTATCATCATTAAGTGTAATTCATCACAATCAAGTGATTAACGTCACAAATCAATAGAAGAGAGAATCACCGACATCTTCTTCCTCTTCTCCTTTTGGCTTGTCCCTTTTTTTTTTTTTTTTCAGGGGTTGCCACAGCGAGTCAACAATTTCCATCTCCCCCTGTCCTCTGCGTCCTCAACTCTAACTCCAACTACCTGCATGTCCTCCCTCACTGCATCCATCAATCTCCTCTTCGTCCCTTACCTGGTAGCTCCATCTCTAGGCATTCTTCTCCCAATATAACCACTGTCCCTCCTCTGAACATGTCCAAACCATCTTGATCTGTCTTCTCTAGCTTTTTCTCCTAGCCTTCCTGTCTGTGTTGTCCCTCTAATCACCTCATTCCTGATCCTGTCCATCCTTTGTCTCTCCTAAAGAGAATCTCAGCATCTTTAACTCCGCCTCTTGTCTTCTACCTATTCCTGGTGTCTCTAATGCATCCATCAGAGACGTCTGGTGAATGAGAAGCACCGACATCTAGCTGCTGTTATTTGTCTTTCTGTCACAGTGATGCCATGACTAACAATGTGGTAAAATTATGGGATGTTGATTTGCATTAATTAATCAAGTAACTGTCATAATTAATTATTATCCACAGTGTGTCGCATTGAGTGTCTTATTATCCTTTAAATATCCGTACCATAAATCGTATATAAGGAAAAAAATATATAAAATCTAAATACAACAAAGCAGCAATCTAACAATGATGGCAACAAAAACAAACTAAAATCATACGTCGTAGCGATGACCCGAAGCTTCTCTGCGAAAGCTGACAGGAAGTCACTGAAGGAGACATTGCTTCATCTCCGCAGAGTGATTGTCATCCACTTCAGCTTCAACCACCTCCTCGGTCCTTCTCCAGCGCCGTGACAGTCGATGAAGAATTTCTCTAATGGTGTGATAATACGAGAAGTGGCGTCCTGTGATGGTGTCCGTCCAAACCACTGATAATGTCTCATTTCTATTACAATTACGACACGACAGCTGTGAAAATGTGAACATTGAAGATTGAACGGAAACTCCTTCCGCGCCGTACGCATTACCACTTTATCGCAGCTCATTCAACCGTTCACTTTTCTCCATCTTTAAAACTTCTGATTGTAACTGCCCGTGATGCAGGACGCATGAGTAAAAAACATAAATGATCACAAGCAGAATATTCAATAACAACTTTTATCTGTTTGTTCAGATATTTTTTAAAGCCTCCTGGCAGAGCTGCTCAGGTGTGTGTTTTACGACCCGTAATGGTCCTATGTCATTAAAACGTAGTGTGATGAAGAGACAAGATGGATCAGTTGCTCCTGACAATTTTTTTTTTGTTTCCATCAAAATAAATTTTATTCCTGAAGGAGGTGATTCAGCTGCAGGTCTGTTTCTTTATGAGACAGAGTGGGAATAATGCTCAGCAAACAAAAAAAAAAAACTATTTCACTGACAATTCGTGTCAATTCTGTGAGGGGAAAAGGGGGAAAACAATGTATACGGACCAGGAAAAGTCTTGACAGACGTGGCCAGTCTGGTTTGTCAGTTCTGCCATGCTGCTGTGTATTGTTTACATGTTTTCTCCTCCGTATCTCGGCTCATGCATGTGCAATGTGGCAGGCTGAGGTAAAAAAAACAAAAAGCAAACAAAAAAAAACATGTAATTCAGCAGGATTTCAAATTTGTTGACTGTGACAATTGATCATGAGGTGGTTGGGACAATATTGCAGGGTGATTATCACTTGTCGCACCAGAGTTTGCCTCGGTGCCCCACAGGGATCAGTGCTAGGTCCAATCTTGTTCACCCTTTATATGCTCCCACTCGGTGATGTCATCACGAAACATTACATTGACCTCCATTGTTCGCTGATGACACTCAGGTGTATTTAGCAATTAAGGCTATTTTTATGAATCATTCCTGAATCGGATCGTACCCTGTGGTTCAAGATGGTGTGGTTCACGAATTGGATCGCTATGTGTGTGAATCGTCACACCGCTAATATACACCATATAGATATATATATATATATATATATATATATATATATATTTTAGGGGTGTGCAAATTAATCATTTTGGATCGGTTTGGATCGAACTGAACCGAATCGGATCAAACTGGATCGATCGTTTAATATTTTTTATGAATCGTTCCTGAATCGGTTCGTAGCCTATGGTTCGAGATATGAATCAGATCGTTATGTGAGTGAATCGTCACAACCGTAATATAAACTATATATGTATGTATATATATAACTATATATATATATATATATATATATATTAGGGGTGTGCTAATTAATCATTTTGGATCGGTTTGGATCGAACCGAATCAGATCAAACTGGATCGATCGTTTTATATTTTGTTACGAATCGTTCCTGAATCGTATCGTAGCCTCTGGTTCAAGATACGAATTGGATCGTTATGTGTGTGAATAGTCACACCCCTAATATACACTATATATATTAGGGGTGTGCAAATTGATCGGTTTGAATCGAACTGAACCAAATCGTTAAATATTTTTCATGAATCGGATCGTAGACAGTGAATCGAAATATGTATCGGATCGTTATTTGAGTCACATCCCTGGTATCTTCCATTCATCGGTATTTTTTATTGACAAGCTCTCATTTTCCAATGGCTGCGTAGCTGGGTGCAGGTGGACTGAAGATGGCAGAGCAGCTGTTGGACATCAGAGAGAGGTTTCATGCTTTTGTCAGTAAAGTAAATCGAAAATAGTTGGAAGGTAGAAACCTCCTGAAGAAACTATTTTGGATTAAATGATCTGTACAACAGCGAATCTACACAGTCTATCAATTTCCTTGTTGAGTAAAAGGAACCCCTTGACCGACGTTAGCGAATTACGTCATAAATAAAGAGCTCGTATGTGGAGCCTCTTCGACCGTCGCTGGTAAATGATTTGTTTTGTTTGTCTCATCCTCATGGCCTTGTTTATTGTTATGCTTGTTGCCTGTTCTTCCCAGGCAGCATGACACACGAAGGCCAGTATTACATTCAAGTCCAATCCATTGGGTTAAGACGAAAAACTCTCATGTATTCTTCAGTCTTTACTTTATATAAAATCAAAAAATAAAAAGAATATAAAGCAGAGAACCCCCCCAAAAAGAGACAATATCGGCATGGAACGGAGATCTAGGTTTCCACGCAACTGATTATCTTGAAATGAGGTACGAGCCCAGGCCTCAGAGATCTTCCCATCTCCTGGATTAGCCCTCTTTGATTCGAAGGAGGAAGACAGAGGAGAGAGATGAGAAGTGATGGATGGGAATTTGTGTCATTTATTTCCCGGGTCAGTCAGTGACAGGGTGTTGAATTATAGAGGAGTTCTGCCAGCTGTGAAGATTCTGGCTGCACACTTTTTTTTTTGTTCCCTTTCTCGGCGTCACTGCAGTGATTCATGTGGCTTTTGTCCAACAGAACCACAGAACACAGCTACAGTCCTTGAACCAGTATTACGAGGAGCTTTTAAGCATAAGGTCTCTGTGTTTTATGTTCAACATTTTTTGCCTGCAGGTGAATCATGAAGATGACTTGGATTTACTAAGAAGTGCTTCTTCTAATTGCCTCTGCAGAGACAGTGATTGATAAAAGCCTGAAGGATCTTCAGAGAAGAAACGCTGGCATGAAATAAATGAGAACGGGGTTTTTCTTTTTCTTTTTTTTTTTTTCATCCCTGGTTTCTCTGCAGAGTTGTGGTGTAGGACTCAGCCTACACGCTTCTCCTTTTCATCTAATCAGCTGAGGAGCTGGAGCCATTTCGCTTCCATAGCTGTTATGGGAGAATCATTTTCATTTTCTGCTCAGTGACTAAATACAAACACGGCAGACTCGGTCCACGGTTCCACTGGATCCAAACCCAAACTGACATCCACCAAATAAAAAAGTGTTTTTCCCCTGAATATTTCAGTACAAATACTGCAATAGATATTCATTCCTTTTTTTTTCCTCCAACTCTTTCTCTTTTCAATTTGAAGACATGAGGACCTGGGATTTCTCATTTTTATTCCATTAATCATCTTTTTACCATATGATTTTATAGGATTTCTGGACTAGGAATTTCAGGCCTTACATTACCTTGTAGTATGCTTCTCTTGGATTTGTTAAAATAAATTATTACCGTAATTTCCGGACTATAAGCCACAACTTTTGTCACACAATTTCAACACTGCGGCTTATGCAGGGATGCGGCTGGTGTCGAGGAAGGCGCAAGTCACAACCGCCAATAAACACCATAGAAGAGGAAGAAGTTTAACGTACGATAACGCGTTTTGTACATGAATAAAATTAGCATAAACTGACCCTCATCATGGAAAATGCAAAAAGAATGCGGCGCATGCGGCTTATAGTCAGGTGCGTCTTATGTATGTACAAGAAGTTTTTTTCTTTAAAAAAATGTGTTGGGTACGTCTTATAGTCCAAAAAATTACGGTTAACAACCGATTAAAAAAGCAAAAACTCTGCAAATATTTGTTCATGGATTTTTTTTTACCTACTATCTTCATTGCTATTACGATAAGAGGCTTTTTAAATGCTAGTATTTTTAGATTTTATACAATTCTACACTTTTTGTGTTTGTGCACCATGAAAGACTAAGAATCAGGGGCCTCCCAGTGTTCTTTATAGAGCTGAGGCTAATCTTCCTGGCGTTCTTTTCTCTCTCCCTCCGTGTTCTCTATTTCCCTCCTCCCCTCTTTCTATTCATTCCTTCTTGTGTGTGTTTACGGCAACACTAACAATGTTCCCTTCTTGAAACTGGAGAAAGAAAGGAGCCGGATCCTTTGGATCACCTCAAAGTCCTTAGAGCCGGTTCGTTGGGAACCTTCCCAGTAGTATTTTAACCTTGGACTTAACCGTGTTCACGCGTGGCCCTGAACGAGTAAAATCCAATGACGTAGCCCCGATTGACAATAAAAAATGATGAAATCCAGGTCTGTACATTAAATTACTTTTAAAGCAAATACTTGGTCAACGTATTGAATATTTGTCAGAGTAAAGAAAACACTTTTCTAATGGTCTTTTATTTAGACAACTAGCATTTAAAAAAAATGTGACCGTTTAAAACTGCCCTCCCCCCCGGAGACAGTGGTTTACATTTTTATCACTTTGAATAAACATGTTTGACTGTTTACGAATGCAAATGAAGCCCCGGCTGAATCTCCCATTGATTTTCTTTCCGTTACTACACATCCTGCGTATATCTGTGTGGATTCAACGCGACAGTATAATGAAAATGCATTTTTTACTCTGTGTCTAGATTCTGCTTAGTCCTTAATTCTTTTAAACCAGTATATATTTCAATTTCGCTCCTCCGCTCAACCTTTTCTTTTGACCCTCAACAAACATTTCACATTCATTTACCAGGAGCTGAAGAACAGAGACGAAAATCAAATAACTTCATTTAACGTCCTGCAAATGTATAGAAAAGAGTAAAAATTAGAAAAAAAAGAGACACGACTAGGAAAATGCAAAACATCAAATATTAAAAATAAATTAACTTCTGGCACAGAAAGTAAGAAGAAAACCAAGTGAGATGTAAATGAAGTGGAAGAGACGGAGTGAAAATGAATTTCTCATTCTGTTTTAAATTTTTCTTTGCTCTCTGCCAGTGTTTGTGAACCCAATCCTATGAGATTATTTTTCACTTTCCTAACGCGTAATTGTAGCTTCCCATATTTTCCATACTTTTTTGTTATGGGTTCAGTGGTGGTGTAGCGTATATTCCAAAGCGATAATTCAAAATTCAAACATCATTTGCGCCAAAAATAGGCGGCTGTCTACACACATGAAAGCAATCTGTACCGATTTTATGCTTCTGCAAAGGTCTTTAGCTACCTCTCTGCAAGATCTCCCTGCCCTGCCAACCAATGGCTTGAGCACTGACTTGAGACTATCACCGTTTTCTCATTCAATTCGGAATCGAATACCGAAGTAGGTAATTCGGGATTGGATCCCGTCTTAACTAATCCGCATTCGATTCACTTTGCAATAACATTCAGTTTAATTTGGTATTCGCTGCGCATTCGATACCCGCTTTGCATTCACAATTAAGGGAGCGAATGCGCACTAGGCTAACCATGGATCTCGTTGATATGCGGTTTTATTCAACATGGATTTTGTCAGCAAACGCACGTGCAATTTTGCGGAATAAATGGAGCAGGTTAAAGAAGGATCAAGGCGACGTATGAAAAACGATTAGAAGGAGACACAAAGAACGAATGAAGAAGATAAGGAGAGAAAATATGAGGAAGTGTTTTGTAATCCTGTTCCTAAAAACGCAGCAACCTATAGCGGTTGACAAGGAAGCTGCTCCCGTAGCATGTGGTGTTACGAGAGGTCTTTAGCATGGTTTTACGCAAGATTTTACGAGCTCGTTAAACTAATACGGGCATTGTTGTGTTCACACACGCGCGGGAGTGACAACCGTTTTACTTTTTATTGCTTTACACCCGTATTAGTTAATTCGGTATCGAAACCCCCAACTAGAGGTAGATTAGTTAATGCGCATTAGATGAGGAGCGAATGCGCATTAGTAATGTAATGTGTAATGTGAACGCAAACGGGGAGCGAAACTGGTTTCGCATCGCAGCAAATACCGAATTAAGTGCCAATGTGAAAACGGTATTAGGAAGTGCAACAGTTCTAGATGTTCTTTGCCTGAGGTTCTCTGATCAATTCTTCAGTTCTAAAATACACCTGGGTACATCATTAGTGTTGAGACCTGGGTTCTTCAGAGTTTCACAACAGATACCCTCACCCAGGAGACCCAGCTGGAGTGATCAAATCCCAAAGAGCCTGAATCACCTTGCTTGACCCACAGCCATCTGGACGGCTTTTCTGCAGCATCGCCTGTCTCTTATACACATCTGACACTTAAAATTTGTCTACTCATTTAGTAGGGTAAGTCGGTGTGTCTTGATCTCCTCGACAGAGGCTCCTCCGAACCCCTGAGACCAATGAGACCTGAGACCACCCCTAGGGTTCGATCGAACCCAGGTTACGAATTTGATATCTCAAACCAAATTCTTAACCAAACAAGGCAGGAACACTATGACTTTCCACCAAACTAAGTCATACAAGAGAAGTAAAAATGTATCTGATTGATATCAGTATTGGACTCTACAACACAGAGTTGCAGTACTGACATTGGATTGATGTCCAAAGTTGTATTTAGCCATCCTGAAAATGTTTTCTTTTTTTCCATGTACTAATTCCGTAATACCGGTTTATTTTTGAGTATAGTTCTTAAATTGCTGTATGGTAATGATGATTGACAGTTCATGTCAAGCTTAATCCTTTTTAGGGGCTTGTACTTATTTAAATGTTTCCACATTAATTATTTTTACTCTGTCATATTCTGCCAACTGCATTTCCCATTAAATAGACAGCTTTGACTCATAAAGCTTATAAAAAAATTCTAACAATTCTATTACATTTCCTGAACTGATACACAGAGTCCAAACAGCTGCCCAAGGTTCTGCTCCTTTCAGCTCTGTCCAACAGACCTTGAGCCTAAGGCATCAAAGTTGCATAAGATGAAAACCAAACAACAAAAAAAAAACTATCACGAGAATTTTCATATAATCAGGTTTAGATGTATCAACGCTAACGTGGACCTTCAGTGGCATCAAAATTTTTTGACCCCATATTAATACGCCTCATAATAACACCAATATAACACCAGGAATTGAGACATGTACATTATATCACCCTTAGTATAGGCTCATCAAGCAACTCTTAATTGCCAAAGCATTAAAAATAAATTATGTAAAATAAGAAATATATTTTTTGACATTTAACTGTGCCAAGTGCTTGATAGATTGTTTCGTCCCCACCGGGTTCCAAGGTTCAAATTTCCTGGCGTAGCAACATTTTAAAAACCCTTAAGAACCAGCAAATTTGCCCACTGGTAGTCAAAGTGCGAAAGTGTACGCCAGTCGTATTTCTGCCTTCTGCCGACACTTCAGTGCTGAGAATGATCGGAACAGAGGCAATGGACATTTGGATGGTTACATCCAAACTAGCCCTTGATTAAAGTCGCCCCATACTCTCACCTGGATGTTTTGATCCGTAACGATCAGCTGGACTTTTCCCTTCAAAATCAGCCATGCCATACCTTACTGTCCGTTCTGTTAAGTCAGGGAAGCTGACGTTTCCAGGCTCCCAAGAGAGCTTATCCAATTGCTGGACTCATGTTGCCTTCTACGTAGGGCCTGCTAGAAGGCCCAGAGGTTGCAATCTTGCGACATGATTGGTCTGGCCGCTGTCAACAGAACTAATAAAAACCCTGGGATTCCTGCACATTTATGCATCTGAAATTGCTGGTGTTTCCGACTTTATGCAAACACACTTTTCCCCAAATAAATCCATGAAAGCCTTGTGCACGAGGCACTTGTTGTTTTTTCGGGACTATAATAATGATTGTATTTTTTCTCTTCCGATGTTAAATCAGTGTCAGGAAACAGCGTGAAATGTCTGTGAATGGAACCAAAATAATTCTTTGAAGAAAAAAAAAAAAAATGAAGCATCATAATCCTCTATTTATGAGCCTTCAAATCACACAAATAAGTTTTGCATGTTAGAAAAAAAGGAACAAACTCTAAACACAGTTTATATTAGGGAGTGTTTGAAAAAAACACAGTTATTATGAATGTAAATCCTTGAGGTTTGATGATAAAGGAATGAAAATATGTTTTCTTTCAAAATAAGTCCACTGTAATGGTAAAAGAAAATTATTGTTTGTGAGCATTCGCTGTCCCTGTTCCTGCTCTTTGCTCTCTGTGGGTTAACCAGTGTGATTACAGTCACCTGTGTCTCTCTCATTAGTCTCACTGGTGTCACCTGGTGCCCTCAGTATATATAAACCCCTCTCCCTCACTCACTCTTTGTGCGGTCATTGCTGTGTTGTGTGTGTTTGTGTGTGTTCTGCTGGTGTAAATTTAGTTTGAAAGGTCCAAAGTATTAGCAATAGTGATGTGTTTAAAAAGTTGTATCGAAGAGTACATGGCTGATGTGGGGGAATCTATGTTTTGCCCTGCATGTGTTTGTTGCTTCTAGCACCTTCTCCACCAAAAGAAACCCTTCCAGTTGCCGCATTTGGGTCCAACCATGTTGTCCACACCTAGGACAACACTAAAACACAATGGTTTTAGCTTATAAATTTTGGAAAGACATCTCAGAGCATGTATGTCACAAGTGTTCAACAAGGGGCAGGTGTGGCTGTTGTTTTTTTTTTTTGATACAACCATGCAAGAGCACATAGTTTGTCCAATCAGCTGTCTGATAACTGAGATTAGTTGAAAGACCAAGTCCTACTGCTTGGTTGGGGGAAAAAAAAAAACCTATAGCAACAGTGGCCCTTAGTGGAACAGTTTGGAGATGGTAAAGTTAATACCGTATTTTTCAGATTATAAGTCGCTCCATATTATAAGTCGCACCAGCCAAAAAATGCATAATAAAGAAGGAAAAAACATAAGTCGCACCGGATTATAGGTCACATTTTTGGGGGAAATTTATTTGATAAAATCCGACACCAAAAACATGTCATTTTGAAGGGCAATTTAAAATAAAAATAAAATAGAGAACAGGCTGAATAAGTGTTCGGTCTACTAACGTTACATGACTGACATGCCTGGTAATGTCAGTAACGACGTAACATATCAAGAGTTATTTACATAACTCTAGCATAATGAACATGCTAACAAGTTTACCAAACTATCAGTTTCACTCCAAATCACTAAATCCAATGAAATCTTCATCCTCGGTGTCGCTTTTAAACAACTCCCCTAACTCTGGAGGTAGACTATGCGCCACTTCCTCTTCTACGTCGCTTACGTCAGACTCATCGTCAGTTGCAATTCCAATTATTCTGGCCTTTCTGAATCCCGACAGGATTGTATCGGTTGTCACTGAAGCCCATGCTTTGTCGATCCATTCAATGACGTCCAGAAAAAGTTGCATGGCGCATTCATATATTAGACGAAGTCTGATTGGTATTGTAGCCTAGCGGAGCAATGAAACTCAGGGTGGACGAATTCTGACGGGGGACGTACCTCGACACAAAATCGGCGGTTTAGCGTGAAAATAACATGTGAAATTATATAATAATGTGTTATATAATTTTACACATAAGTCACACAAGAGTATAAGTGCCACACCCGGCCAAACTATGAAAAAAAAAAAATGCGACTTATAATCCGAAAAATACGGTAATTACCCTTGATATTTGTTTTGCTCAAAAAATAATGAACCTTCCCTGACAGAGACTTCAATCTTATACTGATTTGATAGATTTGTTTTCAAGGACAAAACTTTGATTATTTTATGGAGACAAACATGTGGAATGACTACAATTGTGGACATTGAGAACATCAAAAACAGTAACTAATCTAGTTAATGTTCCCAATAAAAGCTGGTTTAATAAAAATCCCATAACGGAAACTCACATTAGTTAGAAGCATGAACACGAAAGCGAGGAGGTGAGTTGTCTGTCTCAGCTTCCAGAAAAGAAACCATTTCAAACTGCACAATAGAGAAGCCTGAACAGGGCACAGCACCGACAGAAAAAAAAGATTTCCAAAGATTGAAAACAGTTTGTTTGCAAGGTTCTGTAGCAAACTCTGCAGTGTTTATACAAAAGAAAAAAAAACGACACCAAAACACACATCAATGTCAATATGGGATTAAAAGTAGAAACTAAAAAACAAAATATGGATTATTTTTGCTTATTAGTTAACTGTTTATACAGCAAGATAAGTTTTTTTTTTTTTTTTTTTAAAAAGCTCAAGTAAAGGGGGTTGAAATTTTACCACTCCATTTGTCCATTTAGTGCTACTGGGGCGCTCAAATCTGCCCACTGTTCACTTTGGCGATGGGTTTAATGCAGAGATCAAAACTGGTTGTGAGCAGTGGTGTGGACCACAATGTCACGATGACAAAGAGTTTGCCTTTATTTCCTTTTCTTCCTTCCTAAAGAGGATGTGACTAAAAGTAAAGACGGCTAAAATGATTGCTGTTATGAGCAGTGTTGGGACTAACACGGTACTTGTAACGCCGTTACGTAATGAAACTGCTCGTCTTGGTAACTAAAAACATAACCCATTACTTTTCCCATTCAGTAACACCGTAATTGTTACTGTGGGGTCAAAGGGCTCGTTACTTGCTACTATCTGTGGTCTAAATGGACGGTTTCTCCCGGCCACGGGGAGAGGACTGTGTAGCAGACTAACTTTTCAAGCTAACTGTACCATCGCGTTAAAAAGGAGCGATGATTGGTTGAAATAGGTTACGTTTCAGGCTAAGCCAATCATAAAGAGACCTAGGCTTCTTGCCTTATAAGGAAATAAACAGTCTCACACACACTTGGTACAGCGGCAGGAAGGAAGCAAGATGACGGCAAGTTGAGGTTACAATAAATATTCAACACACAAAATTTTTCATTGTCTTAAGTAACTAGTTCTTAGTTACTTTTAGAATTTAGTAATCAGTAACGTAACTAGTTACTTTTTCAGAGCAGTAATTAGTAAAGTAATGAGTTACTTTTCAAAGTAACTTGCCCAACACTGGTTACGACCCATGTCCCTGGTCATATAATTGCATATAAGGTATTGTGTTTGTGTGTGAATTGTGAATGGTTGTGTGGTTGATGATCTGCAGGATTACATGGGTGAGAAACTACCAGTGGATTAGTGGATGAACAGGATATAAACCAGCTGATGTCGGTGTGATTCTGTAGCCTAATTGTGTCAGCCTCACCTTTAAGTGTGTGTGTGTGTGTTTTTTTTTTTTTTTTTTTTAATTTATTATACAACAGTTTTTTTTTTTTTTTTTTTTTTTTTTTTTTTTTTTCTTGTTCACATAACATAGTTTTAGGTCAGAACCCATTTCATGGGACGTAACATTGGCTAAAGGTCAGAATCAATATTTGTCCACATAGCAGAAATCAAACCTCACGTTCAAACTTTTACATCTTTATTTCTGATATCATCGTCAAAATTTTTACAAAACACTTTTCTGACAGTTATATACTCAAAAAAAGGAAAAAAAAAAGCCATAGTTTTTTTTTTTGTTTTACGCTCAGACCAGGTCGCAATAAAAATGCATCAGGTCTTTCTAGTGATTTTTAAAAAAAGCATGGACAAAATAAAGAAATTAATACAGGAACTTCGCTTATATCAACATAAAAAAAAGACACCTCCCAAATCCAGTGGTTTGTTTGGAAACAAATTGAAAAATAATTCCATTGACTAACCCTTACATAACCTCAAATCTGATTTTTCTCTCGCACTTCCTGTCCTGAGCAGAACACTTCCTGTTAAAATTATAACCTGTTCCTGTTCCTTGCAAATGTAATGAATCTAGTTTCTGTTTCACACAAACACGTGTCTGTTTTATAAAAGGTGAACAACATCCTGCTGTGACCAAAAAATATATATATGTATATATATATGAAAGAACAGCTGCTGGACAGATAAACACAGGTGAAAGATTGAGGACTCATGCCAATGTGGAACAGCAAAAATGAACTGGGTAGAAATAGAGAATATGGAGGTGCTTCAGAGTAGAGGGAGTCAACACACACACACACACACACACACACACAAAGATACAAGTAAGAATCAATCAATAAATAAAAAAAATGGAAAAAAAAAAAAAAAAAAATTCAAAAGAAGTGGCAGGATTCCAACATTCCGACATAAAAATATACAAGTGTGTCTCAGTTCTAAGCTCTTCATGTATAGTTGTGGTGAATTTTTCACAAAATATCAGATTGCTTAAAAAAAATAAATCTCAACTCATTGTACTGATGCATCAGGGGCAAGAGTGGTGCAGTGGTTCTCCTTTAAAGAAGGCTCTGCGTTCCAGTGCGTCGCCAAATCGTGCATCCGGAGCAAAATGTTCGATGTTCGGAGAACTGCAGGGATGAGGCAACAGACCATACGGTGACGCTGTTGTTCATTAGAAGCACATAAAACAGAAAAAAAAAAAATCAAATTTGTTCTTTTTAAAAGAAATGGCACAATTTAAAAAAACAAAACAAAAAAAAAAACACCATGTTTACAGATTATTCCTGATGTAAAAGGACTGGATTTAAAAACCTTAGGAACCGGGGCCTGTGAGTGGGTAAACGGTGAAGACAGCAGATAGAAAAATATTCCTCGATGAAGGAACATTAGCGCTGCAGCAGGAACCTCCTTGGCCACTCAACGCTGAGAGATTCCTGCTGTGGACTAAAACAAGGCTCCGGTTTGATTTTCAGAAGAACTTCATACCTTTGTTCTCAATTAGAGTTTCAATAGAGTTTCTATTTACAGGATAAATAAGTTCTATTAGATTCAGTCCCCTTAATTACTCTTAAAATTTCTTGACATCATCTGTGAACAACATATTGTCCATTTTTTTTTAGGTTCGATGCAAAAAGACAAATTCTCTGGCGAAGAAAGTGTCCCTCCAGTGTCACGTTGTCTTAGTTCCATCACATGTAGTCCTTGGATCAAGCTCCGATCCACTATAGGAGGAGCTTCACAGTTTTAACCGAGCCCAGGCTCAGACTGAGTCACCTGACGCCGGTCCGTCCCAGATGTCTTATTGTGAGTTTATTAATAGCTTCGCTTCATTTCCACCCTGTCTGATGGAGACCGGGATCATGGCAGACCCTCCCCGGAGGAACATTCCCACTTGATAGATCCGTTTCATTCCCAGATCAGAGAGGTCAACGTGCAGTTCCTCATGCTCCCAGCAGACCCTGCTGCCCCCCCCTGCCGCGGAGACTGTCTGTGTCCAGACTGACAAGTGTGATGATAGACTGGAAGGTTCCAGAACTACATTCAGGGCAGTTCCCGGATCTGCCTAATTTAAAGAATATATACAATGTGTTTGCATTCAATGTTGTCGTATTTACCACACAAAAAGTCCCGAGCCAGGGTACGAATGTCTTTAAAGCATCCTTCAGGAAACATTTCAGTTAAAATCAACCATTTTACACAGATCTGTTTTCAGACAGTGGACTGTAGAGATCATGGAACAGTGATGGACCGTGTCACAAAACCACCGAACATGGACTGTGGCTGTTCAAGGAAAAAAAAAAAAAGAAAAAAATTGTGAGATTGAGATGAAAATGACAACTTAAGTTTCACTTTTGGTCTGGATTCATGCTAGTTCAGCAATGATCACCACCATCGATGAGGGTTGTCAAAACAAAAGGGTATTCATAAAATAGAACCATAACAAAATATACAAGAACTGAACAAAACTCTTTGGTTTGACGACATGTTCAGGGAAATTAACTGATGTCCAGACAAAAAAAAAAACACAAAAAAATTCTCAAAACTTATTTGTGACCAAAAATTTAAGGATTGTTGTTTTAGTAAAACACCGTCTGCTGTTCAATCTCCTGCCTATTGCACTTTCCTCTTCAATAAAGTTGACCTTCGTTCTGACAAAGTTGATATGGACACAAAAAAAGTAAGTTGACTGATGACGCTGGTTAAAAAAAAAGTGTAAAAAAAAAAAAACAGTGATCAGTGACATTTCTCAATGCGAAAAATCATTCCCGACGGAAATATATAGAATTGTTTATGCCTCTGCGTCACATGATCTTGACGAAAAAAAAACAAAAAAACTCTCAACCCAACCTTGAGTTTTCAAACTAAGGCTGACTCTGAAACCATCGTCCTCATCCTGGTTCCAATCCAACCCTAACGTCTTAATTTAAGCGTGCCGCCGCGCTCCATGGTCGAGTACTGGACACTGCTGGGACCTTCACTTGGAAGTCTGAGCGTTGAAGGAGGGGAGCGGGGGTCAGGGATGGGGCCAGATATGCTGGCAGCAGGGGGCACAGCGGGAAGTGCCACAGTCTGTAACGTTCCCCGGTCACATGGTCCCAGTTCCTCCAGGCCCTGCGGTGGGCCCTCGTAGCCCATGTTTAGCCGCAGGGACTGATGGGCCTGACAGAAGTCCACGATGGGCTGCTCGTAGCGGTAGAAGGTGAGCGCGCTCATCTGGTGGGGAACCTGTTCAGGTGGACAGGAAAGAGAAGAGAAAAAGAGAGAGAAAGAGATTTCAGTTTAGCAAAACAGATAAAATAAATCTGTGATAATCAACATAACAATTTAACAATTTAAAGTTTTAATTCATTTATCTTCATTCTCTTATTTGTTACTAGGTCACAGGAGCAGCAATCTCATCACATTGCAACGTACTGTGGGCTTTTAGTGTGTATGTGATTATTTATGATTAATCACATTATATGAAAAATTAATTCCAGTGTATTTCATATATATATATAAACAAAATGCAGTATCAATAATACAGCTCAACCTTAAAAAAAGAATATCTCTATAGGCATCAACATTCTATGTAGCCTGTTACAAAGAAAATGTTAAATACAATTTTAATTAAATGCGATTTTTTTTTTTTTTTTTTTTCTCCACCCCCCCCCCCACCCCCTTTCTCCCCCACTCCCCCACGCATAATGCAGTCAGTGATGGTGTTTTCTTTTTTTTTCAAATTCAAGTTATTTCATATTAATTTATACAGTGACAGAGACATTTCTCACTGCAAACACGTCAAACATGACAACCCCAATCTCTACCTCTGGAAAAACAAATCCTTCCAAAATAAACCAGAAGAAAAACACACTGCTGCAGTGGCAGTCTTGTGCTTGGCTGGTTCTAAAGACGGAGCCAAAGTCACCTTGACTCCCGGGTCTCTTCAGCATCTCACAGTGAGAACAACCGGCCAATCAGAACACCTCCATCAGGCCAACAATACCTGGAATCAACTGCAGCTAATTCACAGAATCAACAGCACGGCTGACTTGCATGGTCACGTGACTAAGGTAAACCAGTGAGGGCTGCCAACAGGAATGACTGTAAAGGAACCGCGGCATGAACAAACTGCAGCAAAGTGGGGCTAGATTATGTGATAGTATTATTTTATTTCGATTTTATTTTTTTTTTCATCAGAATTTCACTGTCAGGATGATGCTGTGGCTCAGGTTGGAAGTCTGACTGTATAATAACAAAGACAATCTGAGGAAACGCGTCAGTACGAGAGTGACGGCTGATCTTTGTCATGACACTCTACGTTGTTTAAAATCTAAAAAAACAGATGGAGTATTTTTTTTTTTTTTTTTGTCATCGCTGCCTGCTTAGCATACGATGAAAGTTATGGCGTCTGTCCATGAAAGCGCCACACGCTCGTTCATAGTTTCTGTATCCCACAATTTTCACTGATCCCCGCCATGAAAGACCAAGCTGTTGAGAACAAACAATCAACAGCACAAAACAAATCAAAAAGAAACATCAAGTCAGTGGAATGCCAGGATGTGATGAATTAAAGTGATGGATCAGTAGGTTAATACGTGGAAAATGTGAATGTTGAAGTACGTAAACTGATGAGTGAATGATAGTGTTCCCCAAGTGGGTGATGTAGTAATTTGGGGGCAGTTCGTGGCCGACTTGGGTCCGCAAGGCCCCCGGTTCAAATCCCCTCACCGCTAAGGTACCGCTGAGGTGCCCTGAGGATGGTCCCCTGCACACTGCTCACTACGGTGGTGGGTTAAATGCATCATTTCCCGAAGGATACTCCAGAGGAATTAATAGAGTTGTTAAAAATAAATCACCAAAACATTAATGAATGACAGGACAGACTGTGTGTTTTTGTGTGCTGGCTTTTTTATATTTGACTGTCATCACTAAACTCAGTTCAGCAGCACTACAAATGTGACTTTGACAGGAATTGAGTAAAACACAACGATAAAAGAGTTCATAACTGAGGAAAAGTTTACATTAAATAACAAAAGATAAGAAAACCAGTTGATTCTGGGATTCGGAACTTTATTTCAACCCCAACTTTGCAGCTGTTTGCATTACTAATATTCAACCCATAAGCCTTAAAGTAGTGTGGAAAATTAGGAAAAAATTGCAAATTGGTCTAAAGCGATTTATTTATTCAGAAAAAAAAAAAGTATTTAACTTCGGCAACTCTACCTAAACTGGCAGAACAAAAATAAGCACTCTCCCATGTGGCAGCACTGAAACTTTTTTTTTTTTAGTGCATTTTTTAAGAAACCCAATGATAAATGCATAAATCCAAATAAATGCATAGTGTAGTTGAAAGCTAGAGTTACAATTTTTTTTGTGGCATCGAACTGAATCGGATCGAAATGGATCGATCGTATTTTTATAAATTGTTCCTGAATCAGATCATAGCCTGTGAATCGGGATTTGAATCGGATTGTTACGCGAGATTCACATAAGATTACATTCATGTAAGATTCACACCCATTTTTTATATATATGTATATATACTGTCTGTATAAACTGTATATCTGTGTGTATTTTTTACACAACTGCAGTAAAACTGTAGTTGTACGTGAAAAAGTTTTTCCTTCACCTCTTCACATTTAACCATGGAAGTTGAAGTTTCACCAACCACCGGGTGGAGCAGATTCACAGGACGGTGTCACAGCAAGGCTCCACTTTTGAAAGACAACACTGGGTTCAACTCTTATGAATTATGGATTTCAGCTAAAGATGGAAAAAGGCAGCAGCAATTATCCCCTCTCGAGGAGGAGGTTTGCTCGAGGGAGGAGGAGGTGCGCATGTGGCCATCCCGATCGTCGGCAGCGGCAGCAGCTCGATGACCAAGATTATTTAGGTCAGCACTTTAATTAAAGCCCCAGTGGATAGAGGAGGGGAGGTAAAAGGTGATCTGTGGGGTGCCCGAGAGCTCTCCTCACGTTGAACGTCTTACGAATTTTAAATATTTACAGCATGTGTTTGTTTTAGGCTCATTAAACACTCCGGGTAGAACTGGGTCAGTCTGTCAATGAAGGTTCTAAATGTTCCTGGGAAAAGTTTTAAAAAGGACAGCGAGAGACCCCCCCCTCCCCTCCAACTGTCTTGTCTCCAAGTTTCTGGAATCTTTGACACGGAAAGATGGACTCAAGAAAGCTGACTGAAGTCCTTAATGAAGACCAACTTTCTTAACACAGTTACTGGACCACTTTAGGATTCACAAGAAGAAACACAATTAATTCATAGTTTATGTATTTATATGTAAATCTGATTATATATTAGTCATAATTGTTATGTGTATATACATTGTTTAATATATAAAATATTATGACAATCACTTTCACATTATGTTCTATTTTTGATGATTTTTTTGATACTATATAGTTGCATGTGCACAAGTTTTCTGAATATATACTAAAACTGTATATGTATGTATGTGTTCACACATATAGTGTATTTTTACTGCACAAGAATGTGTGTGTATATATTTTTACGTATGTATGTGTGTGTGTGTGTGTGTGTGTATATTTATGAGTATATATGTGTGTGTGTGTATAGCGTGTATATATATATATATATATTTGTGTATATATGTGTATGTACAGTATATGTGTGTATATGTGTGTGTATAGTGTATGTGTGTATATATATATTTGTGTATATATATGTGTATATATGTGTGTATATATATTTGTATATACTGTGTATATACTGTATGTCTCTGTGTGTAAAAAAAAAATGGTTAATGGAAGTTTTTCAAATATATATTTGTATTTTATAGATGTGTATAAAATTGTGTGCAAAAGAGGCTTATCATTGTAAAATATATTAATAGACAAAAAACAAATTCAGTCGTAGTTACATTTATATTGTTTGGACTAAGACATTAACTGTTTCAAATACTTTATTTCCAAACTGTCATTGGATGTTGTTATTGTTTCACTGCTGTAACAGACGATGATTTTACACCAACAGGTATTAATAAAATAAAACTTAAATGGATGAGCCCCGTCACTGATAAATACCTACAATGGAGAATTTTATTATTTTTTTTTTTTGCTTTATCTTTTCTCCCCTGGTTTCTTTACCAGAGGCCAATCCAACACTATAAGACTTTGATTTTCTGTGGATTTATGGATCAGAGCATGTTCATGTAAATGTAGCTCAGGTCAGGGCTGCTGTTATTTCATGACTCAACAAACAGACAGTAAATCTGCCGCGGTCGGTGCGGTCCTGGACACGCCGTGAATTAATGAACAGAGTGACGTCCCGAGTCAGAGGAGAGCTCTGCGTTCCTCCTTTTCCCGCTGATCCATAATGAATTCAGACCTCCCAAATCTCCGGGCCCAACCAAATCCATTATGATCCACTTCCCATAGCTGTGGCTCTGGCACCGTATCTGAGTAATGAGCACGACCCAACATAAATGCTGTGTGGCCAACTTGGCTCCACGGCCGGCTTCGGTGGCACTTTAATCAGAAAATGGTGGACGAGTGTGAGGAGGGCGAGAAAGGCAGGACCGGGCTTTTAAAGACAGAACTAATAAGACTTGTCAAAGTAAACTGGAGCCCAGCCAGGAGCAGAACCTCGTGCTGATGTGAGTTCCACGTCCCGGCAGAACAGACGTGTCTTAATGTCATCCTTTACTGTGGCCTAGCGGCAGATTTTGACCTTGATGCCGACACCGTTGCACTGATTCTGGAAATCTTGACTCACTGGTCCAACTCAGTCAATGTTTAGGTTCTGTATAGTTTATTCCAGAATTGCTGAAAAAATGATTTAGACAAAGAATATCCTATTCAGTAAAAAAAATAAAAAATAAAAAAAAATAAATGTTGCGGTTAAGTTGCATTGCAAATCTTACAAAATGTAAAATGGAGAGAATCTGATTACGTCAATCTGATTGATCACTTTTGCTTTTCTTGTCGGTGAAATGGTTTTAGTTTAGAGCAGTGGTTCTTACCCCTGAGACCGACTCACCGAACCCCTAGGGTGCGATCGAACCCAGGTTAAGAACCACTGGTTTAGACTCTGCTCCAACTAGTGGACTCTTGGATTGTCTGACGAGGACAAACTGAACCAGTGTGTCCTTTTTTCATCGACCTCTTTCTCATTCTTTTCTAGTGTTTCTACCCTGACGTGTCCAGACTCTCACGTCCAGCCACGTCTTGCCCAGTATGAAATGTGACCTTTTTTTTTTTCTGATTACTGTCCTTTTATTAAACCTGATGTTGGACAGTTAATTGACAGGTGTCTCTTCAGACAGCAGATACAAACGACTGCTGCAGAGAGTTTTTGTAATGGGGTATATATAAAGGTAAAAAAAAATGTAAAAAAAAAAAAAAAAATATGGTCAGGTTTCTATGACAACTGCCTGCTCCAATTATAGGTATTCTACAAGCTTTTGGATATAAGCAGAATAAAAGGCTGACGAGATAAACCCAAAGTAAAATCATACATTTCAAGACCTGATTATTAAAAGTGTGACACATGCAAGTGCTGGATATAATTATAATACCTGATAATATAAAATTAATGATGTTAGGGGAAATTATCATTTATAATAATTAGTCATGATGACGTTACTATAACGTATCATTATCACACGAATGCCACCCGAATCGCACTGCTCCATGCCTGTCTGTGGGCGGTGAGCCCACTGGAAGTTACTAAGGCACCTCAGTGGCAACCCGGCAGCTGGTGGATTAGAACTGAGTTTTAATCCACCAGTGACTCGGCAGTTAAGGAAGCAGACTCGGGGGTTCCGACCACGACTGATAACTCAATCACCAAAATGAACAGTGGGTGGGCTCCGAACCCGAGTCCGGTTCCTCAACCACTTGGCCACCACTGCCCCCATTTATCCTACAAATATTTGAAAAAAGGGATATTCTGATCATAATTAATCATGATAGTACAGTTTTTTTTAACAATTACTCCATGAATCAATGTTACACAACATTGCATAATGTCACTGAATCGTTTATCGTGGCATCACTGCCACAGAAAGACAAATAACAGCAGTTAGATGTCGGTGATTCTCTCTTTTGAATTTTGACTAATTAATTGATTGTGATAAATGACATTTAATGAGGATGAATCTCAACCATGTCAACATTTCTAAATGACAAATTAAACCTGAAATATTTCCCCCCATATTTGTGTTTATTCCAAATGAAATATACAATAAAATAGCAGCTGGTGGAATTGAACCTGGAACCCTTCGGACAAACTCCCGCTCCTTAACCACTAAGCCACCACCGCCTTCAATAGTAATAATAATAATAATAAAAAATATAAAAAAATAAAATAAAATATAATAACATTGCAAAAACCATTAATACATGAATATTATAATGTAATAACAATGCAAAAAATTGCATAGTTAGCATTACTAACATTTACAATAAGAAAAGTTTCAACAATCATCATTAATATTTGAAACAATAATTACAATAATAAACAATATTAATGATAATTATAATAGAAGTGGTAATTTAGGGTAGAATTCTTCAGAATCCCTGGCTTCATTTGAAAAGATAATTAACTGCAGGGCATTCCTATTCTTGGGAGAATTCCACTTCCTCAGGTCACTCCCTGTGGGGACAGTTTTACATACGTTTGCAGTCGAGACGATCCCTGCAGCCGGAACCTTTTCACTGATAAATCCTGACCTAACTGTTCCCCCGAGGCCAAAACATCCCTCTCTCGGTTTCACCAGGGGAGAAGTGCAAATAATACCCGAAAAAAAGGAGCAAAGATGAAGTCCTGTGACAGGAAGTCCAGGCCACTTCCTGTTTTTTCACACTGCTTCACGGAGTAAAAAAAAAAAAAGTGTTTGAGTTGAGGATTTGTGACATTGAGCAACGTAAATAAAAAGTGCTGCAAGAAACAGTATGTCCCCCAGAGAAAAGATTCCTTAACTACAGTAGGACGAGGAGCAGGAGGAGGAGGAAAGAAGCAGGAGGGAGGGAGGGAGAAGAATGAGGAAGTAGGAGGAGATGAGATGTTTCTGCTGCATTTTGTCAAAGTTGCTATTGTTAGCGTTTCTAGAACAATGGACCAAAACCTTCAGCTCAGTGAAAGTCAAATATAGAACCCGGGAGCTGGGCTTCACTGCGCAAGTGAAAGGTTTTCAGCTTTTTCAGAACATTTTTTTTTTTTTTCGCTTAAATTATTCTGCGTACGTCAACGATTTGGTCCAAGTCTCAGCAAATCTTTCCACATAGTTTTGGTTGGCAATATATTAAAAAAAAACAGAATAGAATTTAAAGTAGTTTTTTTTTTATTATTATTAATTCACTTCCCAGCGATTATTTATAGAAGTTTTGCTTCCGTCAGTTCTGATGTCTACAATTTTCGTCCCTGTATTTATTGATGTGCTGTTTTAGGCAAAACGTAATTTTTTTTTTTTTTTTTTTTTTCGTTGTGACCTGATATGAAATCCTTTGTTAAACACTAAACAGCTCAGAACGTCTGGGAGTTTGAACAGAGGCGTGAATTCCTCTTTAGCACGTTCTACAAACATTCTCACCTGGGAGAAAAGAAATCCAATATGTTCATTAAAGCTGTTGTTTTACCCATAATGCAGCGTGAAAATACAAGGGGAGCAAACATGCAGCTGGAAGCAAGTGGCGGCGGCGTGACTGATGATGTGACGCTGTGATTAAAAACTGCCCCAAAGCTGAAAAAGTCCATAAATATTTCATCAATGAGCAGCAACATTATTCAAATGGCCTTCGGTCCAGTCGCCTCTACACACGCACACAATGATGCACAGTTTAGACCGACATGCAAACAACATTTTCATCCCTTCTCATCGTTTTGCATCCTGGTCGAAGACATCTGACTATTTTTTTTTCTTCACATTGACACTTTATTTTCTCCTTTGTCCTCTAACGTATTCACTTCTTCCTTTCCCCTTAGCTTGTCCCTTTTTCAGGGGTTGCCACAGCAAGTCAACAATTTCCATCAGCCCCTCCAACTACCTCCATGTCCTCCCTCACCGCATCCATCAATCTTCTCTTTGTCTCCTACCTGGTAGCTCCATTTCTAGGTTAATTATTCTACCAATATAACCACTGTCCCTCCTCTGAACATGTCCAAACCATCTCAATCTGGCTTCTCTAGCTTTTTCTCCAAAACGTCTTGTCTGATTCCTTCTTGCCTATTATTGGGACAGAGGGTTTGAATGATCCAGAGACATGTAGAAGTCAAAGCCTTTAGATTTCATCTGGTTAATGATTTAGTCTAAATGTAAAAAAAAAAGTACTTAAAAAAACCTGAGTGGTAGGAGCTTTTATGGTCTTTGCGTCCAGTGAGGATCAGAGAGTCCACTAATTCTATATAATCCTCCAATCAGAGATGCCGACAGGTGACACATGACATTATTCTATAGTCTGAACTCTGACCGCTTGGGTTCGAGTCAAGGTAAAACACAGTTTTCAAGAATCGTCGGACCTCTGCTGAGGAAACTTCATTCTTTTTGTGTTTATGGAAATGAAAGACATGAATAAATTCATTAGAATGTCCTGCAGCCATGACTGGACCGGAATATTAAAACGTGTCCATCAGAGACCACTGAGACCTGGTCCAGTTTTAACAGACTTTGTCTGTCCTTGTCAAAAGGGAAAGATTTTTGTATCTCAAAACAAAAAACAATAACACCGCAAAAACAAACAAAACACATGAGACTCACACGCACGTCATCTTCCGCACCTTTGACACAGGTCCATTTGACATCCTATCATTGGATCAGGATGTGGTCACCTGGCTCTAATGACTCTCTATCTACTGAGGTATTCATTTTGTTCTGGTGCCAAATACAGGAAGTTTCCAGGAGAATTTTATTTAGAAATGATAAGAAATGAAACTTTGAGAATGCTGATAGTGGCCAACTAAATTGTCCAATTTGGGCCGCAAGGTCACCCCAGGGTCACACGCACCTTGACCCTCACTGCATCCATCAATCTCCTCATTGTCTCCTATCTGGTAGCTCCATCTCATTCTTCTACCAATGTATCCACTGTCCCTTTTCTGAATGTGTCCAAACCATCTCAATCTGTCTTCTCTAGCTTTTTCTCCAAACCTTCCTGTCTGTGTTGTCCTTCCAATCATCTCATTCCTGATCCTGTCCATCTTTGTCTCTCCTAAAGATAATCTCAGCATCTTTAACTCCTCCACCTCCAGCTCCGTCTCCTGTCTTCTACTTATTCCTAGTGTCTCTAATCCATCCATCATGGCTGGTCTCACCACTGTCCTGTAAACCTTTCCCTTCACCTCTCTTCTATCACAGATCGCTCCTGACTCTTTTCTCCAGTTGTTCCATCCTGTCTGTACTCTAACAATCCTATTGTTAATTGTCCAACTCTGTCCCACAGGAGTCTCACTTCTTGAGTAAGGTTGGTAGCGTCTTATCAAGTGCACATTGTAAAACTATCTTGGTAGT
>JAFBJS010058871.1:51609-66963 GCA_016785265.1 Paraplagusia blochii
ATCATATCTTCTGAGTTTATGAAGACGGACATGGACGCGTCTCTAATGAAACAGTAATTATCTGAATAACAAACACGGCTCGTTAGAGGGTTGGTCATTAAATGAGTACGGGCGAGAAACAAAAAGTTATTCTTTAAATTATAAAAGTGCTCTTATGTTTGATTTGTTTTTAATTTACTTTTATGAATTTAATATGAATGTGAAAAAAATAGTTTTAGATCTTTAATTTGTAGAAGAAAAAAAAAATCACACTAAAGAAAAAATAACTGAAATGTCAGTACCATTTTTAAACTTTTCATTTAATTTTTTTTTTTTTTTTTTTTACTTTTTACCGGTTGCCACAACAAGTCCAATTTTTTTCTGTATCGTCAACTCCAACTTTCTCCATGTCCTCTCACTGCATCCATCAATCTCCTCTTTGTCTCCTACCTGGTAGCTCCATCTCTAGGATCATTCTTCTACCGATGTGTCCACCGTCCCTCCTCTGAACATGTCCAAACCATCTTATTCTGAGTTCGTCAAATTCATATATTCATATATATATTCAGTGAGTTTGGGATGGTGATATGATCGGAGCATCTTAGTGGCAACCTGGTGGATGAGAACCTCCGTTTCCTTAACATCTAGTTCACGACTGCCTGAGTTCATCACATTCAGAATTTTTTTGTTTTTAAAGTTGTATATATATATAGTTGTGTATATATATATATATATATATATAATATATAATAAATAAAAATAAAGTGTTGGATATTCCGTAAACATGTTTTCTTTATTTTCAATGTGTTTTTTTTTTTCAATGTTTATTTAATAAGTGAAAAATACACAGTAAATGTATGAAGGGATAATTTTTTCACTGGAACAACTATTAAATTAACTACAGAAATATAGATGTGAGATAGTGAAAGAAAAAAACAAAATCAATATAAGCTCTCGTGTGTAAAGGTAAAATATCCCCTTTTGTTCCTGCAGCAGTTCCAGGTTCACATTTATAAACAATCAAAGACAAAAGAGACGCAGTGACTCTCCAGGTGTCACTTCCTGTTACATTCATCAACCTGTGAGTTCTGGACTTGACGTTTCCTAATTCGGAAACTGTTCCATCTCCGACGTGGTCTTAAATTTTGAACCGACCTTATAGCCGGAACAGCGAATAAAACAAGCTGGCGAAATGAAAGTGGAGCAAGGACAAACGACCCAAAACCCTGCTGCATTTTTTCTCTACGTTCTGTTTAAATGTGAATGTGGATGAGATTTCACTCTAATTTTCTCTCTAACATTTGTTTTTTTCCTCCGTCTAAATGTTTTCAAGTGCAGACCCTTTGGGGACACGAATCCAAATACAGGCCATAAAGCTGCGCAGAAGCGATTTACTCACAGATGAGTTCTGTGAGTGCTTTTTCATTTTCTAAAGTGAGCCAATATACAATTTGTTTATTGTGACGAACCACAGAAACTGTAAAGAAAAGTCTGGCGGATATCGAACTCTGCGCTGCGTAATTTTATCTTTGAACGCAAAAAAAAAAAAAAAAAAAGAAATGGATAAGTGTAAACACAGAGAAGAAATAATGAAAAAAATATATATAATTAAATCTTGGTAACAGCTGATCAAATGTCACCGGATGCTCGGTTTTAATGTCAGACTGTGGAAATAAAGCGGGAGAAAGGCAGGACGGGGGATGATGAACAGAAATCGCTCTCTCGCGATAGAGGAAATTCTGACCTTTAAGAAAATAAGACGAGAAGAACTGATAGGTTGATTTCATTGTGTAAACGTGAGAATTTTTTTTTTCTTTGAAACAAATTAAATAAATTAAAGTAAAGGTGGACAATTATTCTACGGTGTTGAAACGGCTTTGTTTGATAAAAAAAACAAAAAAACAAAAACAAAAAAAAAAAGCATCAATCAAAAAAAGAAGAAATGTCCTCCGCTGCTGCTACTCAGAGCAGTGTAAAGTTGAAAAATTAAGAATTCTATTTTTTGACTACAAGGGAAGCAAACAAACTGTGGATTCAGGGAATAGGGAGGCAGTTATAAATGTTAGAAGAGTTCCAGAGGAAAAATAATAAAAAAAAAAGGATTAAAGAAAAGAAATCAACTCTGCGATGAGTCACTGAAGATACAAAACACAGGCATGAACAAGTCTAACAGGACTTCAGGATAGAGAAGGTTTTTATTTTTATTTTTTTATTCCCATGGAGGAGAGTGGATCTGAGTCTGAACATTTGATCTGTTTTGAGGGAGAGGGGAATAAAATAAAATAAAATAAACCCTGCTTTTGGGAAATAGTTGTTGGAAATAACTGGACTTAAAATGAAGTTGTCTGGACTTCCCTCACAAATAACAACACAAATATATATCTGATCCATGGAAATAAAAAACAATGTTTTTAGCAGCAAAAAAAAACAAAAAAAGTTAAAAAAAAAAAAAAAAGGTTAAAAATTAAAACTAGTTATCTCCAATGGGTGAGATGTTCTATATGGGTTGGCAGTCGTTGTTAACCCTGGCTCTGACCGATCCGGTATGGAAATATTTTTGTTGTTAGCATATGCCAAAGTTTTACGGCCTTCCTGATACAACCCTAACCATTTTTCCGAGTTTGGGGCCGAAAAAAAAAAAAATAAAAAAATCTTGTGCTCCCTAGTGGTAAAATATTTGTCTGATCATTCCCATAAAAATTTAATCAGAATTTCAGTCAGATTTTTTATATTGGGGAGCCATGGTGGCCTAGTGGTTAAGGAAGCGGCCTTGGGTCCGTAGGGCTTCAGGTTCCAATCCACCAGCTGCCATGTGCCACGAACTGCACTGATTATAGCATCATTCAGTTCTACGTAACTTCCAATGGTGCAGTGTGATTTGGGTGGCACCAGCTGCCCCTGGGACCAGGCAACAGACGAGCAGACGAAGATGAATTAATGAATATTAATATATTTATCCAGAGACACAATAAACCCATAGACATATTACAACACACACTTTTTCAAAAACATGCACTGGCGCTCATTTGTCAGACATACAAATACACTCCGGCCCATTCCGGCACAGAGTGTGTGTTGAATCTTCTGGCTCCTGGTTCTAAATCTCCAGAACCATCTCACAGTGGCTGTGTTTCCCATTCTCTAAAATCCCACCTCTGCTCTTGTTGTTGGTTTATTCATGAGGCGGATCATGGTCCGGGAGAAAGATGAGCCTGGACATGAGGCCCAAATCGACGGAAGAATTCTAACAGGGGTGTGGGCAGAGTGTAAACACACCGTCCTCCATCAGAGCGCCATGGTTCAGCAGCGGAGGCCTAATCGCAGCCAAATGAACTGAGACCAGGATCTAATGGAACCATTTGGACGAGTCTGGAGTTTGGATCACAAACCACTTTATTACTGATGAGTGAGGAGCCCTGACAGCAGATGTGTGTGTTTGTTGGATTCTGGGTGGATAAACGTTCACGTACTGTGAGTTTTCTCAGTTAAAGCTGGAAAGCAAACGCCTTGTCATTGTGATCATGTGATCCTCTGCACACACACACACCTCTGCATTCAACCCATCAGCAAAGTGAACAGTGGGCAGCTTTGAGCGCCCAGGGAGCAGTGAGTGGGAAAAGTGCCATCATTGGCAGTTGATGGATTCGAACCTGGAACCCTCTGGGGCTCTGTCTATTCTCTTAACCACTAAGTCTGTCCCAGAATGTGTCTTGTGTCTCTGGTTGGTTAAGGTAGTGTTTCCCAACCTTCTCTTTAGACATGTACCAGCAAAAATTCAGTGTAAAACATGGACCTGTTTAGTTGAACAGTGACTTGCAGGAATTGAAGAAAAACCAAAGTTTTTAAAAGATGTCTGATGCCATCTAGTGGAAGTTATTTCATTGTTTTGCGACTAGAAAAGATAAGAACCGATCATCAGCTTAGTGATACAGAAATGTTTTTTGACAATTAATTCAAATTGAATTTGTCAACCCTAACCTGGTGGTCTTCCGTCCCTGCATCAATTTAGCTTATAAGGAACAATGATGGAATGGCTGTACTGTTGGTTTTACCACACTATTAAATAAGCACAGAGGATATACTAACCAGGGAACCAATAAAACAAAGTTTTTAAAACTGTCCTTCGTCGTTGTCAAGGCTAATGCGTTAACAACATTTAATACAGAGTAAAAAAAAAGGAAAAAAAAAAATCATAAATCAAGGTGTATAATTCTGTAAATATAAAAATAGTTTGATATGTCGTAGATGGAAGGTAGAGGAGAAGGAGTTTTATATATAGGATTACCCTCCTGCTGCTGCTGCAGTCATGCTGCAGGGTGTCTCAAAATCTTGTCTTTACTCATGTTTCGAGTCGGATTATTAAAGCTTAAGAGAAAGATTTTTTTTTTTTTTTTAGTTTTCCAACAAAGGTATGTAGAAATCACTGCCACTTTGGAAAAAGCACAGACTGGGACAATCGCAGTAGAGGACAAATCTCAGAACAGCAGCATGGAAACACAGAGAACGTGCTGTGGGTAAAATGTAAAAAAAAAAAAAAAAACTTTACAGTGAAATAAAACCAAAACACACACATATAACTTAGTAGATTTGGCAGTAAAGAAAAAAACATAAAAAAAATGGAGTTTATCACAAGGTAACAGTCACAGTTACAGGAGAAAATCAGGGCAAAAAAAAAAAAATCAACAAAATGTGTCTGAAAATAAAATAAAAAAAACTGTGTTTATAGGTCACAGTAAAAAGTAACCATTATGCAAAAAGTCTGTGAGGAGGACTGGACCAAAGTTCAGTGAAGCTTGGAGAATTGTCCTAGACCAGAGGTTCTTAACCTCGTTGGAGCTACAGAACCCCACCAGTTTCATATCCGCATTCACCGAACCCAACTTTAGTAGGGTGAGTTGGCGTATCTTGACCTCTGCGGTGTCTTGACCTCTGCACCAGAGTCTCCACCGAACCCCTGAGACCAACTCACCGAACCCAGGTTAAGGACCACTGTCCTAGACATATAGTGTTTAGAAATTCTTATCCGTCATTCAGACATATGTCCCACTACTTAGTGAGTAAATGGGATAAATATCTCAACACACAATTATGAAATTTTTATGTTTTTTTTTTTAAATTCCCTAAACTGATAATGTTACCGCTGTCTTACTGCATGTGCGTTCAGATTTTTAAGGAGTTTCCTAGATGAAATAAGGTTTAATCAACTGTTTTCAGTCATCAAGCAGCTGATCGGTCAAACGAAGTGTTCTCGGTTGGTTGGGACAAAAATCCGTAGCCACATTGGCCCTTTGTAGAACACTTTTCCATACGTCCTGGTATGGAGCGAGAAGATTAGTGGGTTGAGAACACCTCCCTGTGGGGCACCACTGCTGAAGGAGCTAAAAACAGAAATTATAGAGATAGACAGGTAGACAGAACCGAAGTTCACGAATGGGATCCTTGCATAAACTTTCAGGGTATCGAAGTGTTACGGGATGAAGTACTATTCCGTGTTGATTGCATCATCCGCGGATCTATTTGCCCAGACTGCAAATTGAAATGTTAGTCTTCAGGTAGTTCAACAGCAAATCTTTAGAATTATTTCATGCCTGCAGATGTGACTGCAGGAGCCTCAAAGTCTGAGCTGGTTTAGATCTTCTAGGTCTCCTTACGGCTCCTGTCAAACGTGTCTGAGGAAGGATCGGAGCGGACTTTTTCCCTCTCCTCTTGCTTACACGTCCTTTAACACACATGTCGTCGTGAATTAGGGCCGTGAGTGTGACTGGATGCAATTTCACTATGTTTCACTGATAAGAAATGGAACAATTGCACCTTCAAGCATTTCCAATCTCAGAATCCATTCGCGTGTGCTCCCGTGAAGCACCTCCACCAGTGGCTCTGCAAGCATTTTTTTTTTTTTTTTTTTGGAAGACGTCTTATTTTCAATCTATCAGCAAGTAATATCCCAGAGCAGCTACTGTATATCTGATAAGTGACGGAGCACAACCTTCTCTTCCCCCTCATTTCCTGAGAGGAAGTCTTCAGACGCTAAAGCACTGGCCTGATAAAACTCACACTGCCTTTATTTGGTGGATTTAAGATTACCAGAGCAGAGAGAAGACGCTGCTGCTGCTCAAGGCCACTGCTGCTGCTGCTGCTGCTCAGAACGGCTGGAAATGTTTACCATCACATGTCCCTGCTGTTAGTAAAGAGCAAAAGTAAAAGTTGTGAACTCTTCTCATAGGGACACAGAGAAAGCACAGAGGGAGAAATGTCCTTTAGGTTTCTCTGTTTGTTTTGACGTTTATAAAGGCATCACTTTGCTCCAGCACCACAGTTATTTCTATATCGCTAAAGCATTTATTCTCTGTATAACTGACCTTTTGGTTTCATCTTTTCTGGCACTTGTTTCAGTTTGTTCACGTTACATTGACTGGATGGAGCAAGGAATCTGAGCACGGAGAAAAGCTGTCAGAAGAAGAAGAAAAAAAATAGAAAGATAGAAATCTCTTTCTGTGTTTGATCTGGTCTGGACTTAGTCAGTAATAGCACTCGGCAAAATGAAGATCCTCTGCTGCGTGATTATGGGCTGTCCCAGACAGAAGATGACCATTGTAGCGGAAAGACACAGATATCATTGGTCGAGGCTCTAAAATGGTAGTATTACATCTCACTGTGTTTAAGGATGGTTGTTGTCAGCGTCTTGCGGACAAAGACGACCCGAGATAAGATTCTAACTTAACGTTCTTAGATCAACGGGCGCATGGCGTGTCATGCAGTGGCACAGAGATCATAAAAATCATCTTTAAATCGTGAAAGAAAGAAGAAGGAGAAGCGAGGGTGAGGGTGTTAGCAGCAGGGTTTAAATAACAATGTTCCATCATTACTCTCTGTGAACATGGATCTATTTTTCCCTTTGTTGTTTTTCTTTGTAAACTGGTTTATTTTGAGTGTATTTGATTTTTATTTTCAGTTCAAAAACATCAGGGTGCTGTCATTGTCTGATCAGTTTTAACAAAAAAAAAAAAAGAAGAAAAAACTAGGGGTGTGCAAATTAATCGTTTTGGATCGGTTTAAATCGAACTGAACCAAATCGGATCGAACGGGATCGATCGTTTAATATTATTTTAATCGGATCGTAGCCTGTGAATCAAGATATGAATCGGATCGATATGTGAGTGAATTGTCACTCCCCTAATATACACTATATATATTAGGGGTGTGCAAATGAATCGTTTTCGATTGGTTTAAATCGAACTGAACCAAATCGGATCAAACTGGATCGATCCTTTAATATTTTTTTTATGAATTGTTCCTGAATCGGATCGTAGCCTGTGAATCAAGATATGAATCGGATCATTATGTGAGTGATTCGTCACTCCCCTAATATACACTATATATATATTAGGGGTGTGCAAATTAATCGTTTTGGATCGAACTGAACCGAATTGGATCGAACTGGATCGATCGTTTAATATTTTTTATGAATCTTTCCTGAATCGGATCGTAGCCTGTGAATCGAGATATGAATTGGATTGTTATGTGAGTGAATCGTCACACCCCTAATATACATTATATATATTAGGGGTGTGCAAATTAATAGTTTTGGATCGTACTGAACCGAATCAGATCGAACTGGATCGACCGTTTGATATTTTTTATGAATCTTTCCTGAATCGGATGGTATCCTGTGAATCGAGATATGAATCGGATCGTTATGTGAGTGAATCGTCACACCCCTAGTAAAAACACTAATACGGATCTTAAACTGTGATATGTTCTATATGTTCTGAAATGATAATTGGATCATTAAAAAGTGCAAGAGCGGAGTTGACATCAAATGAAGGCTACAAAGGAGTTGTAGTTGGTGTCGAGAGTGAGTTTATATCCAAGGAAGGTCAGAGACATCAGCAGCATCAGATGTGAAGGCTGAGACTTGAAGAAAAGTCCTGATTTTTTTAAGAGGCTGAACAGATGTTCCATCAAAGTGATGCTGCACTTTTAATCTGCATTTGATGTGAAATGCATCGGCAATCCAGTCACTGCAGGAGTCAGAGGAGTACGAGGAACTGGGGGGAGCTACAGAAGGAGGAGGAGGTGGGCGGTTTGAAGACGAAGCGTCGATGAAATCACGCCGTCCTTCTGTCTCCTACACTAAATGCATGATGGATGTCGTCCAAACAACGATCGTCTTGGCACATATACAGCATGAAAACATCTGCAGGTCCATCGAAAGGCTGGACTCCACGCTGGTTCTGCGCTTAACTGCCCCGAGAAGAAAACAAACAGCATTTTTGTCTCTGCGGGACATCGTTCCTAGAGAAGTGTGTCCTTCAGAGCCAAAGCCTGGACATGCAGAGTCCAAGCTGCTGGTCGGACGGAATCAGACACGGGTATAATTAGGTGTTGGATGGCAGAAGCAGCTGAATCTTCATAAGCTCGCAACACGAGAACCAGCATTCTCCAAAAAAACAATGTGGAGGACCAGTGAGGCGTCCTCCTCTGAAGACATACACAGCAACAGTGAATCTGAAGGGCTTTTCAAAGACTTGTTTGCAGAGGCCCTAATGCCACTAGAAATGGATTGGCTTCTATTCAAGTCTATGCCACATTTGTCAAACCCATGGCCCGCGGGCTGAATGTAGCTCACTAGGTAATTCATTTGACTTTAAGCATGAAACGTGTTCAATTACCTTTGAATAAAATCTACGCCATATGTGTCAAACTCATGGCCCGTGGGCAAAATGCGGTCTTCCAAGTTATTTTGTGTGGCCCAATGGGGCATGAAAAGCATTAATTGTTTTGTTTTTTTTTAAATACAATCGATGTCACATGTGCCAAAGTCAAGGCCTGCGGGCCAAATGAGGCCTGCCAAAGTCATTTCACGTGGCCCAGTGGAGCTTAAATAATGTTTAATTGCCTCAAACGAAAGACCGCGCTGCTCCACTGCACATATAGACCATAAAGACTACAAAAAACGGTTTTCGTGGTCATAAGTGAGCTATGAACAAAAATCCATCGCTGACTAGAAAAGAAAACAGTTCCATAAAAGGACGCTTTTGTCATAGTTAGAATTTTATTGTTAATTAAATGAATTCAAAATGTTTCTTTTGAATCCATGTTCTTGTCACCAACGGTGCTACTGTTGAGATCAGTGTCGATCTCTCGGAATTAGAACCTGGTCTGAGCACTAGCTGACTTCCACATAGCTTCAGGTTCTAATCCACCACCTGCCAGGTCCCGACATATACATACACATAACTTCCAGTGGGCTCACCACCCACAGGAAGGCTGACAGTATGGAGCAGTGTGATTTGGGTGGCAGTGGTGGAGACTGTTGCCCCTGAGACCAGGTAACCGACACAGGGATGAAGACGAATGGGCAGTTGGTGGCCTTGCGATTAAGGAAACGGTTCCGGGTCTGCAAGGTCCGCGGTTCTAATCCCCCTTGCGCCATGTTACCACCGAGGTCCTGAGCATGGTATCCTTCCCACACACTGGTCCCCGGCGCTGGCTCAGACTATGGAGACGGGTTAAATGCAGAGGCATAATTTCCTGAAGGATACTTCAGGAAAAAAGTGGGCAAACTTTTTGACCTGCGGGCCACAATTTCTCCTGAAATTGGACACGGGGCCGAGTCAAGAGCAGAGAGAAGGAGCGTTCATGTAAGCTCAGATAAATGGCAAGTAAAAGTTATGTATCAAACCCAAAATACTAAATTTCTAAAAGCCTTTATAATGTCATCTACTGGGGAAATGCAGGCATTGTATGGAAAAGACGGAAGTTTAATTATAATAAAAATAAATTATTTCATTTGGACAGGGATGACGGGCCGCATTAAAAGGCACAACGGGCCGGATGTGGCCCCCGGGCCTTAGTTTGCCCACCCCTGCTTTAGAGGGAAGTTCTAAAAATAATAATGGATAATGACACTCCTTCTGCGTTGTCGTAACACAAATAGCTAAAAGCTCTTGAACTTAGAACGGTGCAAACCTTCAGCCAACATGTACGTCTTAAGGAGTGTTATAACACGGCTACTGCAATTATTATTGACAGTGACAGAACAGCAATTAGTGCAGTATTAATTAACATGCAAATTTGCACGGGAGTCTCACGATCACACTACTATTAACACTGTTAGCTCTTAGAATTCAAGTGAGGATTAATGTAATTTAGGATGATACTACCCATGTCTCACTGATGGGACATCACACACCACCACCACCCACACCCCTCGGTGTTATTGTCTGTGGTGTGCCCTCTGGAACCTTGACCACCTGCTCACCCTTAAAATTGTTCATTACTGTACAGCCATGTGTCTATGTGTGTGTCTCCATATCTCTCTCTCTCTCCCTCGCTCTGCTGTCAGACCTGTAAAGACCTACTGCTGTTCTCAGACTCTGACCTCCTTCCTCTTGTCTCTCCGTTGCCCTGAAGGCCGTGTCTTCTCTGACATCAACATCATTGCCGTTCGTTCAGCCGTGTGTGTGTGTCTGTGTGTGTGTAAATTATGAGCGGCTCATGTGAAGTGTGTTTTGTTTCTCTAACAGTGACAGAAATGAATCCCCTGTTAGCGATGCCGGTGGTGTAAGAGCCCTGCGGCGCTCCTACTTTAGCAACTTTAACAAGGTTAAACGAGTGTGTCGGGACGTTCAGGAAACTCAGGGGCGGGGCCACGTTTGTGGTGTCTTATCTTATAAAAGCACCATGATGCATCGTGGCGCTTTTATAAAGTCATAAACGCCTGTCGTCCACACGGGCTGTAAAAAAGACGGCAACAGGGGAACAAGAATAAAAAAAAAAAAAAAAAAAAAAAAGAAAAATGAACAAGCGCTCATTGCAGCTGCTGCCTGTCTGGGAATACAAATATAAAATAAAATAAAGCCTTTATTGGGAAACAACTGCACACTTCCTGCACAGCCCTGTATTAATATGATGACGACTGAGGGGCTGTGAACCAACAGGAGATAGAGCCAGGCATGAAGATACAGAAACACATAAAAAAGTTATGATAATAGAAGATGCACACAGGAATACAAATCTCTGAAATCATAAAAACACTTACATTATCACATTAAATGTAAGTACATATATAAAGGTTTTTTTTTTTTGATAAATGTGTCTTATTTTGAAGTCGTTTAAGGGTGTTTTTCCTTCTGAAATGACTAATCATAGTTTATTATTATGATGCAACAGGGAGGTCAGATTGAATGCACAAATTTTCTAAATAAGTTTAGCGGATTTTGATCAAAACCGATGTTGTACACACGCCGGGAAAAAGGTTTTCCATGTTCCATGGAAGCAATTGTAGCTTAGAACACCATCTGGATGCCCAAAATGTTCTCCAACCTCAGGTCAGCAGTCCAGTTTGTGTCCACTCAGCCAGACTGAGATCACAACTGCCAGTAGAACTAGGGCAGACGGTCTAACTCAGACAACAATCAAATGGATGTTGTTGTTCGGGACATTAGGCTGATTAATATTGTTGACAACAATAAATGGACAACAACTTAGAAATGGAGAGACATTGTCACTGAGACTGTTGGAGATTTTTTCCACCATTAATAATTCCATTATTTGTATTATTCGCAGACAACAAGGGTAAGAAACATTTTCTGGTCCAGAATGTACTTTCCACATTTTGAGGAATGTTGTATTATCTAGAACAGCTGTCCCCAACCACTGGTGTGGGGACTAGTACCAGTCCGTGGGTGACAATAAACAATGTTGTCTCAAAAGACACAGATTCATTGATACAAGATTCTAACCTTTGATACCGGTCTGGTACCAAATAATTATAGGCTGTGTGCACTTGAGAAATCCTTGTTTGCATGCACAGTTTATTTGGGTAGGAAGATTTTATAGGTAGGAAAATATTTTGGACCGGTATCAGTCTGTGGGTGATTGGTGCCGGGACGCAGAGAAATAATGTTTCTTTTTTTGACCTATCTGGCTATTACTTATGATCCATATCCATATCAACAATAGAATGGCTAGGATTCCATCATCAATAATGCAGCTATATTTGATTAGGACAACAACAATAAACAATGTTGTTGTCTCAAAATAACGCAGTCAATTGGTCATTGATACAAGATTCTAACTTTTTATACCTTTTATACCGGTCTGGTAGCAGAAAGTTATAGGCTGTGTGCACTTGAGAAATACTTGATGTGTGCATGCGCAGTTAATCCGGATAGGAAGATTTTATAGGTAGGAAAATATTTCAGAACACCGAAAATTTCATTTTATTAAGGGGTATTTATCCACCACAACATGATTACCATTCCGTAAAAAAACGAATAGACATCGAAATAAAATAAAAATAATGTTCATGTGTTACAGCCTATAACAGCGTATCCCAAGGTCGATCTGTTCAACGTAAACTACATTTACTTTCCCCCAGCAGATGAGCAGGCCACATGTGTGCAATTATAATCCCACTCTCATTTTCCATAACGGCAGCAACTGCAGCGGCAGTGGTGGAGGTGGTGGAGGACTTGGTTGTCGGTGATGACGGCTGTCAGTCAGAGCAGCGGAGACCAGACCTGTCAGTCACAGATCTATGACTGCAGCAGTGTCTGAATAAAGAGCCGAGCAGGAGCTGCTCCATGTAAGAAAAACTGGATTTTATGTTTTTTTTCGTCTGCGGCTGCAACTGCTGTCAGTCTGAGCTGCTGCTGTGAAAATATAATTAGGAGAAAGAAGAGGGAATCTGCGGCAGAAACGTATATGTATTTTAATGAGAAATTTAATATTAAATACTAAACTAAATATTAAAGCAGCGGCAGGTGGAACCGTAACGGCTTCACGGCAGGACGGGACCATGAGTTGAAGTTTAGAAAATGTAAGAGGACTCTGAACAAGAGGTGTCTCTGCTCCAGACGCCGAGGCCAAAAGACGAGAGAGACAAAGTGAGTGAATGGACAACAAGCGGAGACCGGGCTGGGGGAGACTGCTAATGCTGGGTGACATGAGCAAGGTGAGATGCGTAGAGTCAGCAGCCGAGTGACACAGAGTGGGACGAGGTTCGATGGCTGTGCCTTAAACGGAGGAGGACATGGTCCACGTGTCGTTTATACCGGGCTCTTTATACGTCCTGTTTTAGGAAAGGAAAGTGACAAGTGGACAGGGCTTGTGAAAATACACTCAGGGTTGGTTGTGTTGGATGAGACATTGACTTTTATGTTAAGAACATCTTCTTCTTCTCCTTTCAGCTTATCCCATTTTTCAGGGGTTGCCACAGCGAGTCAATAATTTCCATCTCACCCTGTCCTCCGCATCCTCAACTCCAACTCCAACCAAACCATCTCAGTCTGGCTTCTCTAGCTTTTTCTCCAAACCTTCCTGTCTGTGTTGTCCCCCTGATCACCTCGTTCCTGATCCTGTCCATCCTTGTCACTCCCAAAGAGACTGAAGAAAATACCTATATCTATATATATTTTACAGAAAATACATATATTTTATATTATATAAAATACATCACATTATATAATATACTGAATATGTACATTTGGGCTATATTCTGAGATGGACAATATCTTTGTCCTGACTCCTCCACATCTACACCCTAAGTCACACCAAGTATCTTTGGACCTTAGATGTTTATCAAACATCATAACAGAAAAAACGTCCTCCGTCTTTTAGTATATGATATATTTGTACGTCATCTAAAAATCCCTTAAACATAAATATTCAAGGGCAAATGATAAGGATCATGTTGAGAAGCGCCAGGTCTGAGAATGTTGTGTAGCAAATGGGATGATGGTGGTTTTATTGGTTCCATCCTGTCTACTGAACTAGAATAATTGAACAATTGACTTTTTGCCATATTATTTCCCAGAAACCCCCATTGGACCGCAGTTGGACAAACAGCTGACGGACAAACATTGTTTTGTTGTTTGGACCACGACTGAATTCTGCATTTATTTCATGGCATTTTTTCCAGTTCACTGTTTCTCCTAAGCTGTTTTAGGGAAATGAAACAACAAAAAGCCTGACTTTTTCTACCCTTAGTTTGTTGGTTGAAGTGTTTTTATTCCTCCAAAGGCCAGAACAATTATGGTTTCAGCAGGAAAATGAAGTGTAAGACAAATGTAGTTTCCACATGTCCTGGACTGAATGAGGCCAGTTTTTTTTTTTTTTTTTTTTCATAAAGTCCTACTTTGTTTGTGCTGGAATAAAGAAAATAATCTGTTTGGATAAAGGTGAAATAAATGTGAATTTATCTGTGAAGAAGAAATCCGGGACTGATGTCCTCACCCGTTCATCGCATTCACCCGCAGCCCTTCGCTGCCTCTCCCTGTGTCGTTATTCTTTCTCTCTCGGCCTTTTGTTCTTTTCTCCCCCCCCCTTGTTTTCTTCCTCACTTTATCTCCGTCCTGGATCTCCCCCCTCTGGTTCTGGCCTCAGCGTCCAGACCTCCACAGGGGAGCAGTTATCGATCGGCCTGAGTCAGCGCTCTACACTTTAATTCATTAAACCCCTGCTGGCAAAGCCCTCTGGGTAATTCCAATAATGTGAGCAAAGAGGCGGAGCCTCTGGAGGTTCAACGGAACGCGTGCCGAAACAACCGGAGGAATGTAAGGAAATAAAACCGATCAAGATTCATCTGCATTTGGAGGGACGATTAAATAACACGACGGTGGTTGATCTTCTGACACCAGCAGGGGGCAGATATGGAGATGTGGGTTCATACGAAGATAGAGATAAAGAGGACCAAACAGCCTGGGTTTAAAAAAAAAAAAAAGGAAAAAGACACAGTGCGGGGGAAAAAAAAAAAAAAAAACGGTTCTGAGTTCAGATGTGAATGTGATGTGGAGGAACCAGAGAAAACGCAGCCATTAATCAGAGAGGATTTATCTTCAGCGCAGACGTTTCATCTTCCTCTCTGTGTGAGTGGAATCACAGTCACTGGGGTAAATCTGAGGAGGAATATAAAAACTGAATGTGTGAAATCACATTTCACACATGTCAACTTTAAAGGTCAACATGCTAACACACTAACGTGATTCACTCGGGCTGATCCTGACCAGCAGGCATGAAAATACACTGACATCAACGTGTTGCTACATTAATGAGGCGACTTGTATAAATACTGTCTCTTATACACATCTAGATGTGTATAAGAGACAGCCCCACACGTGTGCTCAACTCCACATTGATTGAATGTAAGCAGTGACTCCCCCAGGATAGCAGCTCTGCAAACATTGATTGGTCTTTCCATCTTTGTCCGTACGCACTTTCCACGATGAAACCCTACGCAAGGTCTGTCTCTTATACACATCTTTATCTAGTATGGTGAGATAGGGACACACAGCAAAAATGGTGATGATAGGACAAAGCGTTCTCATGTTATGGTGGGGGGGCAAATTCTGACAGGTGTGTTGTCAGAAT
>JAFBJS010058871.1:67509-81488 GCA_016785265.1 Paraplagusia blochii
CCTTATACGGTTGGTTGTAATTGTATTCGTGGGAATCAAATTATTAGGGTCAGTTTTGTATCCATTGTCTGTGGTTTGTCAAACTGATTTTTCCCTTAAATTCTTCTTAAGCCTCAGGAAGATCTAATTTGCCGCTCCTGTCTCACTGTGAGACGCATATCTGCAGGCGATGCAAAAAGCCTCAAGGGGCAATTCAGTTCCTGGAAGCTATAAAATAAAATCGAGGTGTGAGAAACAGACTTTGTCAACAGACTGTAAGGTTTAAGGTTTGGGGCAAAAGTTTTTGGCAAATGATCTGTCCTACAAAAAGTATCTTTTTTTTGTTGTTTTTTTATTGTTAGTACATCGCAGTAGTAGTTGTGCCATTAAATCAAAAGGACAAAGATAAAACTTTTTATTTCATTAAACTAAAATCTTGTCTTCTACTTAAACTACCAGATTGGTACAGTGTTTCGGGAAAGGTACTTAGAGGTTTATGTTTCTGAATTGTTTTTTAGCTAAACTAAAGTTAGGATCTCTAGAACAGTGGTTCTCAACCACTGGGCTGGGGACTGGAACCGATCCGTGAGTGAATTATTGCCGAGCTGCAAAGAAATAATGTTTTCTTTTGGCCCCATCCGTCTACTTCTTCCACTTGATCCATACCCATATCAACAAAAGAACTGACCAATAGAATGGCTAGGATTACATCATCAATAATAAAACTATATTTGATTAGGAAATATTTTCTCAGTGAAGACAACAACAATAAACTCAAAATTACGCAGTCATTGATACAAGATTCTAACTTTTAATACCGGTCTGGTAGAAAGTAAAGAAAGTTAAAGGCTGTGTGCACTTGAGAAATACTTTATGGATGCAGGGACGGAGGACATGGATGTGGTTGGAGTTGCAGTTGAGGATGCGGAGGACAGGGTGAGATGGAAATTGTTGACACGCTGTTGGCAACCCCTGAAAAACACGGGATAAGCCGAAAAAAGAAGAAGAAGCACTTGAGAAATACTTGTTGTGCCTATGCATAGTTAATTCGGGTAGGAAGATTTTATAGGTAGGAAAATATTTCAGAACACCGGAAATTTAATTTTATTAACGGTGGCGTCTAAATACATCTGCCACAATTTAACAGTGAAAATCATACGTGACATTTAACCGGTCCGTGGCGCAAAAAAGGTTGGGGAACACTACTCTAGAACATTGTATCTCAAAGACTGGGTCGCAACCCTCAGGTGGGCCACAAGATATATATTTAAGGGGTCTCACATTATAACCTTTTTGCTGGTTCAATAGCTTAAGAAATTCAATAATACTTATCGTGCAAATATCACCTGATCATGTTTTACTAATAATGTCTATGGAAATGAGTCGCAAAGTTTTAAAATATGAAAAAAAAAAATTGGGAAACACTGCTCTACTGTAGTAGATACTTTTCCTCCTGTTCTGTTCTATTCTACATGGAATATACCACTATATTTACCCCGCTGGTTCTCTCTCCTCCCACACATAGCATTCATCCTCCAGGAGCTGAAGGGTTAAAGAAGTGCACGCTAACCTTGACCATCGCTGAACTAATATGAGTCCACTCTCACACGTGTTTCACATTCTCTTTGACTGACATTCAATTAATTTAGAGGGGGCAGAGTGAACGGTGCAGATGGATCCGTGCGAGACGGCCTTCTCCATCTTCTGTGAAAAAGCCATTGAAAAATGTCCTGCGAGCACTAGAGCCTTTCCATCAGTGGAGAGCTTCACTCCAGCCTGTTGATTGCGTCGGTCCTGTCATTGTGATACTGTGGACCGTGCGCTTCATGGTGGCACTGTCACGCGGTAAATAGTGGTGTCAGTCCAGATTGCAAGCAGATTGCATTTTGTATGGAAAAGCAGGTTCTTGGATTGAGTGCAGACCAAACTGTCTCCAACGCTCAGTCTCACAGAGGCCAATACAGACACAAGCGCACACACAAAGACAGAGCTCTTTGTGAAAACTAGACAAAGACCCAACAGTAATAATGTCCATGATGCCAACCCTGAAAATAACAGTTATTGTCCAAAAACCTCATTACAGACAGTAAAAAAAGTAGTTTGGAAGTTTGAAAGTTTTGGAAGATGAATTGTTTGTCGTTATATAATAAATTTTGCTTCTGTAGTTGCCATTTGTCATTTAATCTCCATTATTAAATTTTAAAACACGATTCTCTGTGACTGGCCAGAAAAAAAAAAAACAGAATATAAAAACAACACATAAACCCAATTTTACAGTATATAATATTAGGAAAATAAAATCTATCTTCTTCTGCTTGTCCGTTGCTGAGTCGCAGGGCGAGCTAGCGCCACCCAAATCACATTGCACCATATTGTGAGCCTTCCTGTGGGTGGTGAACCCACAAGAAGTCACGTGGGTTGGGACGGTGCTATGCTCACAGCACCTCAGTGGCAACCTGGCAGCTGGTGGATTCAAACCTGAAGCGAACCCAGATCTATGGAGCCAGAATAGTCTCAAAAAGAACACACTCGTAAGCACTGATCCGCGAACGTATTCTGGGAAGAACACACAAAAAAACGCTTCACGCGTCAAAGTAAATGCACCCAACAAAAATGGCGTCTGGAAGCGGCAATGGTGAGCGTTCGAGTGTAAGTATGTAAGCATGTTATAACATAATACTCACACACGAACGCTCGCCATTGCCGCTTCCAGACGCCATTTTTGTAGGACATGAGTTTAGTGACGTCACACAAGGACCCTCGTGGGGACATTGCCGTGTGATTGGCTGCAAACGAATGAGACTTCTGATTGGCTGGTGACGGACTGACTCACGTGACGTAGCAAAATTACGTCATTTTGCTATGCACGTGAATCTAGTCCGCGTAAGACGGGTCTCAAAAATACAAATTCGTTTCCACGTAGTTTCACAAATAAAAAACACGATTTGCATGCGGGTACGACAATTCACGAACGTACTTTGGCATATCCGTGCTTACGCGTGTGTTCTTTTTTGAGACTGTTCTGGCTCGATACACGTCCACTTCCTTAACAACTAGGCCACCACTGCCGACCGCCTTTGCATTCCCAGCCATGATAAATAAGATCAACATTTACGTAAACGGTAAAGTATCCAAGACAGCATGAACCCTGACGCACTGAGAGGTTCACAGAGACGTGTGGATGTGATGATGGGGATCAGTAGTGGAGATGCACGTATGCGGCGGTGCTGCTCTGAGTGGGTTGCAACAGAAAGGGAAGTGAGTCTGATGTGGATGTGGACAATCAGCTGTTGTTTGAATCTACAGATGTTCTCAAGTCGGGAAGAACAGACGGTATTAATATGTCGCAAAACAAGAACCTCACACATTTAGACCTTAATTAACCCTCACTCTGTTTCACCCTGACTTTATTCCCTCCACTGAACACATCTGACCTCCACGGCCACGAGAGGGCAGCCTTTCATTTTGGATTTTCTATTAATAAAAAGATTTTTACTTGTAAAAAATACCTATGAATGATATTCCATATATCTGTATCATTTCATCTGTATCATTTCATTTTATTTACAAATGATGGAGTAGTAGTTGTACAACACTTTTATTTTTATTTTGGGTTTTGTTTACTTATTTGTTGAACTGAGAAAAAAGTATGTATCTCAACAATATAAGTAATGAATTACTTCAATTATATTCCATCTGTGGAAAAAAAGCAGATAATTTACCCAACAGTCGTCATTTTAGAAAAAAAGGTAATGCTGCCAAGTTGGAAGATTCACCTAGAAAATCACATTTATTTATCGCTGAATGTAAAATGTTTATAAAGCCAAAAAGAAATTTTGAAGGTTTGTACAAACGGAACAGATTATGTGGTGTTCCTCACAGCTACAGTGGCGCAATCGGTTAAAAAATGAACGTATTTCTGTGTACTAGGATAAATAATGAGTACTGATATGCTTTCCGCCTCTTCTAGACTATTGGGGAAATGCTAATTAACAGTATAATTTGGACAAGTTTGGCTGGCCCAATTAAAAGGTCAAACGGGCCGCTGTTGGCCCACAGGCCTTAGTTTGCCCAGGTCTGCTCTAATTTGTAATTTAAGTAAAACCCTGTGTTTCTGCTTAACAATCCAAGAAGTCTCTTGGAAAACCAGGAACCAGGAACTATACATGTCATTCCCTTCCAATATTCATAACCTTAACCGTGGACGGTGACCTATCATGGTTCAATTGCTCCTAGCATTGTCTTAGCATCAGCATCAGACCACATGAGACCAAAAGCCTGAGCTTCACGGAAGTATTGATATCCATTTGTGTCTCTAATTTAGAAAAGAGAAAACACTTTGCTGCAACTCAGGACTGAATTGAAGGGCAGCGCCATCTTAGGCCAGTATTAGTCTTACAGTACGTGGTCCGTTACTGTGTCTGATGCAGCAGCCGTGGCTCAAACGGTCACAAACATTTATCAGTGGTTTTCTACACTTGGCCTTTACTCAGATATTTTTTTCTGCTTCGCTGAGCTTTTTTACAGTATTATAAAGTATTAAGTGTGACAGGCAGGGATTTTCGGTACTTTGGTTCTCCCCAAAATGATCAAATTAACATTATAAAGGGGTCAAAATGACCTCATCTGGCCCTTTTTGGAGGCTCTATTTTGTTCAATTTGAGACATGTTACAAGTTTACGTACTGGATTATTAAACTTCCAGGACATAATTTGTTGTCGTTGCATCTTGTTATCGGGGCAGTGGTGACCTACTGATTAAGGAACCGGGCTTGGGTCCAGCTGCTAGGTTATCACTGAGGTCCACTGAGCAAGGCACCGTCCCCGCACACTGCTCTCTGGGCGCTCCAAGCTGCTCACTGTTCACTTTGATGATGGGTTAAATGCAGAGGTGACATTTGTTCGGATCACAATGTCGCAATGACAAAGAGTTTGTTTTCATTCTTTCCTGCTTTCCTTATTATTGTTATTGTTTGCGATGCGTACAAGGCTAGAAAAACTACATTATGAGGAAAAAAATAACTAAAAACAAGGAAAAGTCTGATGCTTTTATGAGGTTAGCGGCGAATTAACGAACAACATATTTTAGTATTTACCTACAGATTTGCATTATTAGAGACGCTTTTGCGGAACTCTAGCCTATCTTTACCTGCAGGAATTATCCCGTGTCTTGTACCCTATATCTAAGATCGGTGTTTAGACACGGTGTGTGTCTCCAGAGAGTTCTCACGCAACATCCTCAACATTCTCACATTTGCATGCTTGTCTCCTCAGTTGCTGGCGATTGTCTGTTGACGTGTTGCCGTTCTCACATTTCTCACTCTTGCACATATGGAAGTGAGTTTCACAGCTAAGCCTCGAACACCCAGAGCAAAAAAAAAATGCAATCTGTTTTACTCCCTTTCGCCGATCGTCATCATTAAAACTAGAAATATAATAATTTATTCAGTCTGCGCACATTTCCATACAGTAGATGTAGCTTATATTTCCTCGGCATTACCATCTGCTGTTTACATCGCAAGTGTGTTTATGTGAATATGCTTATGTTTAAGCATTTAGTTTATGCCGTTCTTGGTTTAACAATGTTTTACTCCCTTTCGCCGATCGTCATCATTAAAACTAGAAATATAATAATTTATTCAGTCCGCGCACATTTCCATACAGTAGATGTAGCTTATATTTCCTCGGCATTACCATCTGCTGTTTACATCGCAAGTGTGTTTATGTGAATATGCTTATGTTTAAGCATTTAGTTTATGCCGTTCTTGGTTTAACAAATGACTTCACTTCGCTGCAGGATTAGAGGCGGCTCTACGGGCCAATCAGAAACCAGTCAGTTTCCTTATTCACCCTCTGGGGGGTTGTGTGGCGTCGTGGTGTATGTATAGAGAAAAACATAGGAGAGATTTTCTACTTTAAATCAGACTGTGTCTCCAATATATTTTATGTATTGGATATCTCCCCTCACTGCAGGCGATAAGATTCGGGGGGCTGATATTTGACGAGCTATAAAGCTTCCTATAAAGTAAATTGAAATGAGGATGTTAGCAACATTTATTTATGAATATTCATAGCAAACTTTCAAGCGGGAGTGGAGGCTGCAGCATATTGTTGGAGCATGTGAAATATCTGTCCTGCACAGCCTTGTTCTGGTGACTTATGGAAGTGGGCATCCGCTTCAGTAAGCTCATGAAGCATCCATAAATTAAAATAAGACTGTCTTTGCCTAAAGCTAGGAATAAATAAATCTGAGTGGCAAACAGAAATTGTTTTCCCTTCATGCTGCGTGATTCTCCTACAGCAGACAGGGCTATTATCTTAGTTGCAAAGGTAAGATTTAATGGCTGCACAGATTCAATGCCGAACAGCATCTCTTCTTTTGCAATCAAAATCGGAGAATCTTCGACGTTTGTCACGTAAGGCACTGCACCAGTGCACACCCAGAGCAGATTTGTTGCCCGTGGTAATGTTACGACGTGGAGACAATAAAAAAAAAAACAAATGAAGGTCAACTTCTTTTTAAATGTCTCCTAAAAACACTCCTATACCTAACGCTGTTGTCTGTTTAGACCCTCATTCATCCAATCCAAAAGGTTCTTCTTCTTGGACTTGAAGGACGTTTCATTTTTCCACTGAGGAACTTTATCATTTTCTGATTGATGTAAGAGGGAACAGCAATAGCTATACTTATCTTTGGGGCATTGGAAGGCTAGGAACAGGACTTGAGTCAGGTGGGTTGCATGTTTGAATCCACCATCTGCCACGTACCATTGAGGTGCTCGGAGCATGGCACCAACCCCGATCACTGTTGTCTTTGGTGATGGGTTAAATGCAGAGTTCCCATTTCATAGTGTTCTTACTATACTTACTCTAGACCAGTGGTCCCCAACCACTGGGCCGGGGACCAGTACCGGTCCGTGAGTGAATTGGTACCGGGCCACAGAGAAATAATGTTTCCTTTTGGCCCCATCTGGCTATTACTTCCACTTGATCCATACCCATATCAACAAAAGTATTGAATAGAATGGCTAGGATTCCATCATCAATAATGAAACTATATTTGATTAGGAAATAATTTTCTCAGTGAAGACAACAACAATAAACTCAAAATGACACATTGATGAGTCACTGATACAAGATTCTAAGTTATTATACCAGTCTGGTAGCAGAAAGTTATAGGCTGGGTGCACTTGAGAAATTTTTGTTGTTCCCATTCAGGTAGGAAGATTTTATAGGTAGGAAAATATTTCAGTACACCGGAAATTTAATTTTATCAAGGGATATATAGCCTAATGACCAGTCCGTGAAAATAGCACAAGACATTTAACCGGTCCCTGGCGCAAAAAAAAGCTGGGGAACACTGGTCTGGACCCTTCCCTTTTACTCTTAACAAATGAAATTATCTGCTACATATCATTCTGCCTTGACATCCCACCCTACAAAGTCATCCTAACATCTGTTACCAGGCCACAGGTGGTGCAGTCTTCACAATTGATGATGTTTTAGATGATCTAAGGCCACCAGTGGTGAAGGGAGTGGTCTAGAGGAGTAGAACTATTGGAGCTACCTCTTACATCAACCAGAAACTGATGAAGTTCCTCAGTTGAGGAATGAAACATCTCTCAACTCCAAGAAGAAGTCCAGTTGCTTAAAACTAAATCCCTTTTTTCTGATATCATGACCTGGATGAATGACAATCTTCACAAACATCTACTGTTGTTGTTTTTGGATGCTCTCCTGGATCCAAAAAAAATACCGTTTATCTTCAGACTGACCTTCAATAAGACCCGCCCAGAGGTTGACTCTGGAATAAGAGCAGTTCCTTGACTATTCAGAGAGGGCGCTGCAGAGAATACAATGGCATCATGGAGGCCTCTACCTGAGAGTGGCCTGGTGGAGACAGACTGTATTAGCATGCTAAAGGTAGGCAGGAGGGAATCTATAAGGGAGGAGTGGGCGAAGGACACTGAGAAGACAAGATGACAGACAGACAGGAGGACAGCAGGCCTTCACAACAATTCAGGTCCCAACACCACCATCACACCAACTCAGGAGCTACCAGAGCTGATGTTCTCACTCCTTAGCACTCACTCTTTTACCTCCACCTTGTTCTCTCTGGACTTGTGATAAAACGGGAAAAAAAAAAAAGAAAACATCGGTTAAACTCTACTTCACCCTCATTATCCAGTTTCCCACCTGTTAGTGTTTCAAATTTCATAATTTTATATCCCAGTGTTTTCCCTACCCTGGTGGCCAGCAGCTGTTAAGTACTGTGTGACACTGCTTCCTGTGTGTGAGACTCAAAGCTGAAAGCTCCGCTGCATCTCAAAGTGCGACAAGGTGCCAGGAAACCTCACGCGCAACATGTTCTCTACGGGCTCTCGCTTTTTCTTCTGCTGCACAAACATTTGAGAGCGGCATCAAAATACCCCCTTCCTAACAAGACACGTTGTTTTATTGTCTTGTTTGCAAATGTTATTTTGGAAGGTTTTTTATTGATTTTTTTCTTTTTTTTTTTTTGTGCGTTTTATTTCATCTGCAACACAGTTTTCCTGTGACAACACGCCGACACAAACAGCTCCTCTCGCACGCAGCTCGCCTTTTCGCGGCATCGTGAAGAAACTACTGCAGCGCGTCTGATAAAAATCTGAAGTATTTTGTTTGGTTTTGAGAAGCTGAGCAATTTGCCCAGTATTTTTCAGTTGCTCCTGGTATTTATAGCATTCATGTTATTTCACATGTAACAGCAGAGAGATTCCGCGGCTTTGGCTAATTGGTTGTTTTTTCCTTTTCGTCTTTCGTCTTCTGTGAACAATGGATTCCTGGTGATTTAAATCTAATTCTGAAGAGCAACACGGTCTTTTCCTTAGCCAGGAGTTGTCAGGACACAATTAACTTCTGGAATAAAACCGTATACTGTAGCAGAGTGTGGCTCCTGGGGGAGCGGGATGCCACTGGCTGAAGACTTGGTTGGTGTTTTATAGCTGTTTTTTTTTTTTTGTGCCGTCTGTTAAAGTCCAGCAAAAGCAGCTGCTCCAATCACAGTCCTGCTGAGGCTTTGTGAGGACGCCAAGAGGAGACTCTCTGCACATTTATCCTTACTCGCATGATTGCAGGCTTTACCGCTTGGATTGTCTTTTTATTTTGACGTCCTAAATGTCAGTATCGAAGCTGCTGTATTTGTCGAGGATTACAGGACGGCACAAAAAAAAACCCAAATATAACGTGATAGATTTCAACTGATTTGTTGAGCCTGGTAAAGTGCAAAAAAATGAAACTTTGTCTTAGTTCTTTAGTCCTCGACATTTGCTCCCGAAATAGAGCACACTGTCCACCATGCAGCTGAAGTAAAAAAAAAAAGTACAACAGAGGACACATTGTCCATTCCATTGGTCACCTCTGGCCCTGAAGCCTGTTTCCATAGAGAGAGTCTCATCTAATGGAGGACAATTTTTTTTTTTTTCGCGTCTCTCTTTGAAGTTCCTCTTTCATCAGCCCTTTCATCATGTCTCCACCTCACTGTTAGGTTCGTACGGAAAAGAAAAAAAAGAATCGACTCGGGTGGAGAATTTGTCAGGCAGCCAAAATCCGACAAAAATGTGTGTTCTAAAAATTCCACATTTGTTGTATCACACACACACTGAGCGGTGGCTCGTCTCCGGGGTTTGTTTTGTATCCTGACAGGCAGATGTGATGGTGGCAGTAATCTAAAGATAAACACAGGTGGAGTCAAAAAAAAAGACACTAACAGTGTTCTTTCACTCCACCCGGCCTCAGCTGTATCTTCATTATCCTGCTTTCAGCCTGAGCAAACTAAGGCCCGGGGGCCCAGACGTGGCCCACTGGGCTGTTTAATATGGCCCGCCTTACATTTTTAAATTATACTAATAATATAAAATATCATTGTTTTTTGTTTTGTTTTCTTGTAATGACAGTTGATAACATCGAAACGGCTAAAATCATTCTGCCATTCTTGCCATTCTCTAGACTTTTACCTTGGTTCAAACCAATGACTCTGCCCACAAATTTTGTCAAATTTTAGGTCCCAATGTGTCCCTTGAGTCAAAATTATTGCCCACCCCTGGTGTGGGAATGTTTCTTTAAGGATGGGAGCACGATAGGGCTGTTGCATCAAAGATAAAATCAAATGGGGACATTTTCAATCACTGATTAATCCTAAAGTTTACACACATTTCTGTCAGTATGGGGACCTTTACTCTCTTATTTTGATAGTCTGGTTACATTACCAAATTAACAGCAAATTAACATCTCTTGTGATCTGGGGGTAGCCAACCCCATGCAGTTTATTTATTATTGTTATTTGATTATTATTTTATATATTATTATTTTATTTAAACTTTGTCTTTATGTACAAGTCAATGGATGTGATCTGACATTGTTGTTTCAGTTTTTTGTTAGTTTTTGCTTGTTCTTTTTCCAATACTTTTTTTTTTTTTCACTAAGATCCAGTCAGGCGGCTAGGGAAAAATGATTGTTACTGTTATCGGTTTTGTGTTTAAAATTAAAAAAATATATATTTTGTCAATGTCTTATCACACTGTCTCTTTTTCGATAAAAATAGGTTTAAAAAAAAAAAGAAATCAGCTGCCAATTTTATATGGGGTCAGTTTACAATGTTAAGTAGAATAACTCATGCCTAAAAGATATATTCTTGTTCATAAGTCACACAGTTAATCACTGACAGTCCTGATTATTCACGACTCCGTTAATTTTAATCAATAGAGATAAATTAAAAAAAAAAACGATAAACTTTTTTGTATAGCAGCACGTTGATTGGTGTGTTTCAAAACTGGTGTTGTCTGCGACGGTATCCCTGCCAATAGGGTTTAGGCTACAAGTTTATTAAATATGACATTTAATTCAGAAACGCTCCACATTGATTACGTGATATAGTGAATCTGAAGATTGTCACCAATACTGACAGTGAGAAAAAGCTGCAACTGAAAAGTAAATATTTATTCAGAGTTGTTTTGATGCCAGATCCTGCTGGCCAACAATGGTACTGCAGCTCTGCATTCACACTACCCAGTCTTTATAATAAAAAATATATGTTTTCAGCTCAGTTCTCAGACTGTCTTTGTCCATTATTGATATAACATACTATATGCTGGACATTGACCACACTTCTGATCCATGATTCATGTAGACATCCTGAGACGGAGCTCAATGGAGGTATCACCTGGACTGTGAATCAGTCAGTCAGCTGATCCTGGTTCCTCCTTGACGCCTCCACCAAACCATCAAGGCCTCCTCCTTATACATGCATCCTGCATTTTTCTTCAGCCGTGGCGTTCGCCATGTTAATGCCGTCCTACAGTACGCCGTGTCCTGCGCGGCGTCACCTTGTGTCAATCGTCTACAACACTGTCTGTCTGGCTCCTGATACATTAAACACAATAGGTAATGAGCAGCTGAGAGTGAAGTGGAGGAGAGTCTAAAGATTATGTAAAGTGATTCAGGTAGTGATGAGAGAGGAGCAGACCACTACTGACAGCAGATTTAGCAGGTATCTAGGTCACAGAGGGAGGCTGCTTTAGCTTCCGTTTTTTTTTTCTTTCTTTCTTTCTCTCTCTCTCTCTCTCTTCCGTGTCTATTTTTGTGTTAGCTTCCTCTCTCTTACATCTTAACTTAATCAGTTATTCACACACCCCTTTCATGTCGGTGTATCTTGATGTTCTCACACTTCATTATCGTCTTCGAAAAGTCCAATCTGACCATCTTACATCAGCAGGCTGTGTTGTCTCCAGATTGACATTGTCATGTAATAAGACAATGTACAAAATGAATAGGAATCAGGCAGAAAAAAAAAACAATATTTAAAAGATTAATGTTGATTAAAATTTCGGCCGTACAGAAAGTGAGCAGAGCTTTGTCATTTTGTTACTGTATTTTATCAGAAAAAGAGACAACGGCCCGAGTTCTTCTTCTTTTCTTTTCAGGCTTCACCCTTTTTTCAGGGGTTTTCTACCGTGAATCAACAATGTCAACACGCTCCATGTTAATCTGTCTTCTACTCTAACTCCAACTACCTCCGTTTCCTCCCTCACTGCATCCATCAATCTCTTCTTTGTCCTTCCTTTTTGTCTGTTGATGGTCTTTCGTCTTTTCGGCGTGTCCCTTTTTTCAGGGGTTGCCACAGCGAGTCAACAATTTCCATCTCACCCCCTGTCCTCTGTATCGTCAACTCTAACTCCATGTCCTCCCTCACCGCATCCATCAATCTCCTCTTCGTCTCGTACCTGGTAGCTCCATCTCTAGGAACATTCTTCTACCAATAAAACCACTGTCCCTCCTCTGGACATGTCCAAACCATCTCAATCTACGTCAGTTGATGGTGGTAAAAGTTGAATCCATAGGGTCGGAACATATCAATCACAGTATTTGAAGAAAGTATTACAGATATATAAGTTAGGCAAGTATCGTTCCTCCCAACTGTCACCCCCCTTCCTGTTCCTTTCAACATAAGACAACAGAAATATTTCCATGCCATACAATCTTCCCTCTGTTTTGGCCAAGTTGTCACAAGTCATATCCCTTTTGTCTCCCTGCCACCCCCCCCCAACCCTACACCCCACCCTCCCTTCCTTTTAATCATCTTCAGGTTCTTTGAAATGAGACTCAGCCCTTAGAAGCAGATGGTATCCAGTCCTCCCTGTAGTCTTTTAGAGGACTTGCTGTGTTCCCCTCTTGTCGAGCGTGGCCCCAGACCTTTGTAATGAGCTCGGGCCTTTTCAGTTTGTTTAGAGAACCCTGACCCGAGCTGCCGTCACCCCACCGTATCCACCACTGCAAGGATACTCGAGCCCACGGGGAGCACAGCACTACTTAGTGTCCACAACCCTCTAGGCCTCCTTGTAGGGAGAGGGAAGGTGGAATACTAATGAATACTAACGGCGTTCCAATCGTACAGCAAATTCCGCCGATCAAATCCAAACACCTCTTACTAACAGATCCTTCAAGTACGTATTTCCCAGACCTGTGTACAATAAACTTTGCATTAACATATGAAAATGCTCTGCTTATCACGTTTGCTCGCTCATTAATTCTCCCATTCGGGTTCTCGTTGAGGTCCACACACACTATTGTTTTGCCTGAGAACGGCCATGTCTGCAATTATCTTTTCAGTAGACACACCAGACCCAAAATTGTTAGTTCATGCCGAGTTCAATGAGGGGCTCCTCCATGCTTGTTTAATATACATGGGCAAAATGTAAACCAGGCCAAGGTCCTTCATGGACCACCCTGTTTGTGATCTTCTTCAAATTAATTCTGCCCTCATCTTCCAGAAGGAAGCAAAGCTTCTCGGTACAGTGGAGCTGACCTTGACATTTTCCTATCTTATTCTTTCAAGACGAAGTACTATTGAGCCAGCAGTGCTGCTCCAGTTGCCTCCACAAAGAAACAGAAAGAAAGAGTTTTAACAAGGTCTTTGATTGGCTCATGGAAAATGAAAAATGTTTTAAACACTCAATAAGAATGACTCAGGCAGGACATGTTTCTGAGTTGTGTTTGACTTGGTTTGATTATTTGTCGTTTTCCCAGGTAGGAAACAGTACCAAATATAACTTTTCAGGAGTTTTGCAAAGATTGTTAGCAAAATACCCCATGATGTAGTTTTGGTGAGATTTACTTCAACCTTTTACAGACAAGAGCATATGATTATTTCAGATAACAATCACGTTTTTTGGAGACATTTAGCAAAAAACACAGTTGTTTCTTGAGACAGGCATTGTATTAATTATGCAGTCATGGAAAAAAATATTAGACCACTCTTTCTATAATTTCTTGTACATTTAAAAGTCTGCTTCCACTTAATCTACATTAATCTGGACAAATATAAAATAACAACAAAAAAGGCTCATAATTAACTTTAATTTCAAAGCTGATTTCTGTCCATTTTGCATGGTTTTATTGACAGTGACAAAAATCACTTCCGTTCCTACATCACTAGCAATAACATTGTACTGACAAATACAGTGC
>JAFBJS010058871.1:85814-193723 GCA_016785265.1 Paraplagusia blochii
GAGACAGGTTCAGAGGAGGGACAGTGGATACATTGATTGGAGAATGAATCTAGAGATGGAGCTACCAGGTAGGAGACAAAGAGGAGATTGATGGATGCAGTGAGGGAGGACATCGAGGTTGTTGGAGTCAGAAGAGAAGATACAGACGACAGGGAGAGATACTCTCTCATACTCAGGCCCAGGGTCTAAGGACGGAGGACATTACCAACCCTGTAAAACCCTATGTGACAAATCTGATTTTTAAATGTGGGCTTTATAAATAAAATTTGACTGATTTGATTGATTGATGGATGGATGGATGGATGGATGGATGGATGGATGGATGGATGGATGGATGGATGGATGGATGGATGCATGCAGTGGGAGACGACATGGAGATAGTTGGAGTCAGAATAGAAGATACAGAGGACAGGGGGAGATGGGAAAACGTTGATTCGCTAGGGCAACCCCTGAAGAAAAGCTCAAGCCAAATTTAAAAGACGACTAATTTACTTCGGAATAAGAAATATTCCAAGCCATTTATCATTGTATGTTATCACTGACTTTAATACACGGAGAAACAAAAGTGCGACAACTAGAGTGGGGCAACTTTCACCCTGCCAATCCTGAGATTTGTATTTTCCATTTGACCTGAATAGTTCCTTTCAGGCGCGAGACGGAAATTCCAAACTCCCTTTCAGAGTTTGGAAATCTGTGCTTATCTGTAAAACCTACATGTTTTTACCTGGAAAAACTTTTGCTGCTTCACCAGCACAATTAATGTTAATTTCCCTTCACTGCATAGGAATCCAAGTAAGTTAGATCATAAGCAGCACTCAGGACAGGTTTTTTGCATTTTTTTGCCCCTCTGGACTTCCTCCCTGCTTCGCTAAGTTTTTGATAACCAGGACCAAACTTTGAACAGTTTTGCATTAGTGAATCATATTGTAATTTTTGCCCCTGGACAGTTTCCATGACTCAGATGAGAAAAATAGAAAAATAATAAAAAGGCAGAGGATGAGATTGTTGTTCCTTCATCCTTCCTGCTTTGAAGCACTTCCTGATTCCCAGTGGAGACTCGGGGAGAAGAAGTTTTCCTTCCAAAATGTTGCGAGGTGTTAAATCACTTTTATGTCGGAGCAGCAGTGTGTTATTAATAAACAATACATTCTGAATTGCTGCAGTCCAGCGGAGCAGGGGTTTTACGCGTCCACTGTACAATCATTTTGTGTGTTTTATTAAAACTCAGACTTTAAAATGACCGGTGGGGATCGCGGTGTCCTCTGAGGATTCAGATGACCTTCACCGCAGCCTTTCCGCTGTAAATATTCCACACATTTTTCTTACATGCATAAACACCAGTATTTGTTTACATCCTTTCTTGAAACGCCTGAAGGCCTGCAGTTATTTTTACGGCGTGCTTTGTTTGGATGATTGTCGCTGTAAAGATTGGAAGCACAAAGCTTTTCATTCGGTGACTTGGTGACAAATGAAGAGATGTGTGACAGTGTGGCTGAGGGCATCAGGCTGCCGGGCCTGGAAGTCTCTAATTAATTTTGCATGAGTCACTTTTTTTTTTTTTTTTGTCAAACTCTCTAGAAAAACAGTCAATGAGAGACATGTATTGTGAATAAATATGTTTTTGTGATGAATGGTAGAGTATGCGGTAATTTTTTTGTGTTGGTAAACACCAGGCATGTTGTTGCCCCGCTGTGTCCTACAGAAGGAATAATGTCTTTGTAAAAGTAAAATATCATTTTTTTTATTTATTTATTTTTTTTCGTAAAAGTAAAATAACCTTTTATGTCATTTTTTAAATCTGATTAATCACAGTAAATAAGAATAGAACCTCACTGTGATTAATCACATCATCAAGGACACATGTCACTTGGTCACTTCACTCAAATGTCACTGTACTGTATTAATCTCACACTGAGAATCTATGGCACTTCACACCACTGGTCACTTATGCATATGCATATGTCAATTATGCTACATCTACCTCCTCCTTTTCCATATATATATATATATATATATATATATATATACTTTACACGAGGAGAGGTCGCTTAATTTCTTTATTTCTTCAGTTACCATGACAGTATAGGCCATTCTGATCGTTCTGATTCTGAAATTGATGGATTTCCATAATTTCTGTTAATCAGAGCATTGACTTGTAGCATTGACTTGTAAAACACAATATTAATGGTTGATATCAATTTTAATGATGTGTTCAAATGCTTTAATTTCCTTTATTCGAGTTAATTTACAAAATTAATTAGTAAAATTGACTGGTTAATTGTTGAAGAAACACCAGGCTTCATTATGCGTTAGACTGATAATATTGTATGCTAACAGTATATAGGTATATAGCTCTCGAACTCAAATAAGTTGAGGGCCAACGCACACACTGTCATATCACAGAAGGGCCACGTCAGCCTTCAGTGTTCAATACAGAAAAAAATGTAATAAAAAATCTGTTTCCCATAGATTCTGTGTAATACCACACTGAACCAGTAGGAGACTGTGGATCAGGGTTTTGTAGGATTTACTATAAAATGTGGAGAACAAATCTATAAAATATTATGAAAAATTCAACTTTCACATCAAGGTGGGGGCCATAAAATATTATTCCACAGGCTGCAATTGGCCCACGGGCCACGAGTTTGACTACTTTATATTTGAGAATACTATATACTTCAGTGCATATATTCATACATTGATATACATATATTATAACATATAATTTTTTTTTATTTATTGGAATATATATATTTTAATATAAAACATATGTGATTTTTTTAATTACCCATAAGCCCCATCCTTGTGTGGATGATAATCATCTCTATTATATATATAAATATATATATATATTAAGACATATAATCCCAGAACCGATCAGGAAAAACACACCATCCACCTACAATGACCACAATAAATATGTCTATATTTGACAACAATACATTATTTTCTGTTTTGTTTTGTTTTTTTTGTGTGTATAAAGTGATGTCATACTGTTCCACATCAATGTCTTTGTATTTGTTCCACTTCACAGATGAGATTAATGACGCCGCCACCAGCAACGGAGGTGAGTTTCCCCCACTGGACGACCCCCCGTTCTGCTGCTGAAACCTGTCAGTGAACACCACTGTCCCTGTCCCTGCTGTCTGCTGTCCTCACCTCTATTTCAGTATTCACACACTCTTCTGCCTCTACCGCAGTGACTGAGTCCGTCAACACTCCAGCTATACATCTATATAAACATACTCCGCAGTAATTGGAGTCTTTAAGTCCATTCCTTAATAAACGGTGGTAGAGCCATCACATTCAGTTCACCTGGTTGAATTGACTATTAACCCACTCAGACTGATTTTCTTTTATTCATTACACTCACTATTTACCAGGCTTGACAGACCAGGGAGATTGTTTTGGTAAATGATGCTTTTCTGCACCGACTATGAGCTAAAATATGAGTTCATTATCACCGCCTGCTAATATCTAAGCCTCCCTATTCTTCTCTCTTCTCTCACCCTCCACTCATCTAGAGGAGATGAAGGATCATGTGGAGAGCTCAGAAGAGCCCGATTCAATTCCTACTGACAGCAATCAGTCCAAAGGTAAGTGCACAGAGAAACCACTCACGCGGGGCACTTATCTCCACTCCCGTCCCAATTTCTCTGGAGATTCTTATTAGTAGCCTCAGCTGCCGATTTGAAAATTCCCCTCAGCCGCAGGCTCATCACCAACGTGCAGCTGACTGTTACCCAGTTTTTTGCCACCGCCTCCCAGTTTTTTCCCTCCACGTCCCTGCGATGGCAGGGTCAGCGGCACCGTTTGCACGTGCACATCCTTCAGGGCCGAATGCATTTTGGAAAAAATTCTTTGCTTTTCAATGCCGGGGCAGCAAAATATGACCCCGATATGTTTGGTTTGTACGCGTCCGCATGTCTATGGAGATGAAGCGTGATGAATCACCTGCAAGCGCTGCTATCAAACATCTAATAAATCAAGTACCTGATACACATTTCTTCAGCGTGCAGCCAACACAGACAGTAATCATGCCGATAAATCATTTCTGATAAGTATACTCCACACTGTTGTTTCGCTGTGGATTCTCCATGGAGACCCGCAGCAATAAGTCTGCCTGCGATTTGATTGAACGCATCTGTGGAGAGTGCTGCGACTTTCTATGTCTGAATTAGTTCTGCATGTGACTCCGAGGAGTTGTAGTTCCCCGGTTATGGCAGATAAAGTTTTCAGGTAGGAGGAATATCAGATTGTTTGGGTGGAAAAACACAGGAAACCGGGAACAGGCCATAGGCGTAGCCACGGGTGGTTTGGCGGGACTGGGCACGCCCACTTGTCAGTCAGGCCAGCCCCATCCAATGAGAGGACTGACCATGTCATAACGAGGGATGATGTTCATTATCAAACTTAGGCTATAATACTTTGGGTGGCCCCGAAAAACGGGGCCTCCCATTTTATGGGTTCTGGCTACGCCCCTGAAACAGGCAGAATGTAATATGTGTAATGGTTTACTTCAGTGGTCCCCAACCACTGGGCCGGGGCCAGGGAACAGTCCGTGGGTGAATTAGTGCTGGGCCACAGAGAAATAATGTTTCCTTTTGGTCCCATCTGTCTATTACTTCCTCTTGATCCATACCCATATCAACAAAAGAACTGACCAATAGAATGGCTAGGATTCCATCATCAATAATGCAACTATATTTGATTAGGAAATATTTTCTCAGTGAAGACAACAACAAATAAACTGATTTAAACTGTTTGCATTGATGAGTCATTGACACAAGATTCTAACTTTTTATACCGGTCTGGTAGCAGATAATTTTAGGCTGGGTGCACTTGAGAAATCCTTGTTGTGCCCATGCACAGCTAATTTGGGTAGGAAGATTTTATAGGTAGGAAAAAATTTCAGAACACCGAAAATTTCATTTTATTAAAGGGTATTTATCTGCCACAACTTAATGAGTGGTCCATGAAAAAAGTACCAGACATCAGGATGGGGGACACTGGTTTAGTCCACCAAACTTGTCCAAATTAACTTCTGCCTTTCCCTGCAATGCCCATGTTTTCCCTGTAGGTGGCCTAGATTTTTAGCTTTAATCATGACTTATACATGTCATGTATGTGATCTACAATCATGGGGAAAAAAATATTGTTTTCTTCAATTGTTAATTATAATGCCTGGTACAACTAATGGCATACTGTCTAAAGAAAAGATCGAATACCTCACTGTTTTGGCAATACAATACCATCGCAATTGACGTAAGAAATCATGGTAAGTGATTTTGGTAGCTGTCAAGAAAACCATGGAAAAGCCAACGTCAAAATGTTTGTCCATACTCGGTCAAGAGTTAGAACATCAAGACCAATTTCCATGCTCAGATCTCAGATGTTGATTAGATCTACCTTGTTGTTCCAGTGGCCCTGATAAGGATAATAAATCTGAGTTTCTGAGAAGATCCATTTTCATTTATTGAAAGCAGAGTTCTCTCCATGCTTTTCGTTGTTGTGCAGTTGACCTTCATGTCCCCAGTAAAAGTCAGTCTACACTCCATGCAAATCCCTGCTGGTTCAACCCTCACGCAACCCAAGAGTTATTTGTCCACTGATGGTTGATTCATGAAAATACACAGTCCACAGACTCTGTCTGTGTTTTTGGTTCAATGTTTTCCCCGAAGAAATGAAGACTGAAACGCGGAGTTCTTTCTAGTAGTAAGACAGTTTCGGACTCCACCATTTCCCAAATCATGTTTGAGTTTTGTGGGTTGTGAAAAATCTTGAGGGACTTTCCCTTGATTGTGCAGCTTCAGTATCTGTGGACTGTGGAAAATCACATTTTTTTTTTTCTGTGTTTTCGTGTTCTGACATCTGTGTCACCAGGGAGAACAGTGTGTGAGACTGTAATAATTACTTTAAAGGCTTTATGATACAGTGTAATTAGAGTCTATCAAGTCCTGTTTCTATCCAAGCAGAAAAACACACGCATAAAAAACAAATTAGAATAAGATGGTGAATATATTTGTTATGGGGACAAACCTTTGATCACTGTAAAATACCATACTAAGGATTGTTTTATTTTTTCTTAAATGAACTAGAATACTTTTATTTATCTTCTGATACAAGTCTAAATCCATTTTTTCTTTGTAAAAAAAAATCTGAAAAAATATACATTTTGCTATGGCAACATTTAATCACAGAAAAATACTAATAGATTTCTGGTTAATGAAAAAAATGACCTAAACTATATGTAGACAAGTCTATTTTATGGTTAAAATTTGAAAACATTTATTTTTCCCCAAACTGTGATCACAAAAATATATTATACTAAAACCTTTCAGATAAAAATAATAACTCACACACATATTTATGTATATATTATCTATATATTCACATACAATATTAAATGATCGATCCAGTTCGATGAGATTTGGTCCAGTTCCAGTTTTGTTTTTTGAATCCTGGGTAAAAATTTGCATTTTCGCTTTCAACAACACTGTACAGCTGCCAGTCTTTTTTTAGTTTTAGTTTAGAATTAGCCAAAGGCTAGTTTTCATCTGCAGTCCCCTGGCCATGATGTTAAAAAGGCAAGAAGCACACAATACAGCTATGTCTAACGTCACTTTGTGGGCGGGGCCATGGAGCAGGAAACCAATCCATGGACAAAAATCCGAACCATCTGACCGTTTTACCGCAATTTCGATCGATCAGGGTTTTTTGGACCAGTACACTTGAATATATGTATGTATATATGCAAATACAAACACACTTACATATTTATATATATATATATATATATATATATATATATATATATGCATGCAAGTGTGTGTGTGTGTTTGTGTGTACCACAGACTTTGCACGCAGATGATGAATTTCATTCCAGTTTGTTTTTGCCATAATTTGTAAAAAGAAACGTACATATTTCGCAAAATAACTGCAACAGGCTTGAATTTCAGATCATTTTTTATGTCATGTGTATATATGTATATATACTGTATGTATATATATATATATATATATACATATGCAAGTGTGTGTGTGTGTGTACCACAGACTTTAAATGCACGCAGATGATGAATTTCATTCCAGTTTGTTTTTGCCATAATTTGTAAAAAGAAACGTACATATTTCGCAAAATAACTGCAACAGGCTTGAATTTCAGATCATTTTTTATCTCATGTTTTCATATATGCAACGCCTCGGAACATTTTTCTACCAAATTTGCAACTGAAACTAATGCTGCCCTCAGGCAGCGGTGATAACGCTGCATATATTTTTAGTCCATTGATGATTTCTGTGAAGGATGATGGTATCACACTCGCACCCATGAAACCACTGAAGGGAATTTCTTTTGATTAACAATTTCCATCCGTCTCCAAAGCCAGTGTTTGTATGAATAACACTGTTCTGCATTTGTGCAGCACTGATAAAAACAAACACTTTGTATCTCTCTTGTTTTTTGAGCCATTAAAGAAAGTAAACCTGCAAACAATCTTCTCCATCACCTCCACCCGGTAACATTGGTCTGTTCTTTTTACTGTTGCATTAGTGAAGAATTGACACCAAGGTTTTGTTTCTCCTCCATCCAGACACTGTTGAGAAGAAGGATTGACCATCTGAGGACAAGGACAATCAACCTCATGTGACAGCCAGCAAACTGTGCGAAGGCCAACAACAGCGGTGTCAACCCGGTCCATGTCAATTCCGACACTGACGCCGATACAGGACAACCAGTTAGATCTGGGTCATACTTTCTGCCATGTGTGTCTGCAGACAGCTGTCACGGTGCAGTGGATGAGGATCTTCATCAGATCCAACTTCACCTGCTTTGTTCTCACGTGTCAGTCACAAGTTTAGTTCAACCTCTCCCGTTCACGTCATACGTCACCGAGCAGCTTGATGTCCTCTTCACGTCCACCGCTGACAAGCATGAAAAAAAAAGTTGAGAACACCTCCATGATCTTGATTGACATCACACACACACACACACACACTTCTGCCATCATAGAAAGTATGACCCAGGTCTTTTATCGCAGATGCTCCCATTCCCTACTTGATTCATTCACTTTCTCACCTTGTTAAAGGGATAGTGCACGGTTTTAGTGTGTCAGCACAGAATGTCATTATCCATACAGTAAATGTGTGGGTTTTTTTTTGTCCTTTGGACAACAGTCTTCCCAAGCAAAAAAGAAGATAAATAGCTATAGATTGATTGCGATTAAACACAAATTTATTATGATTCAAAATTATAACAACAATATAAAATCAGTTATCTGTGGCAGTATGTTTTTTAATTAATATTTGAAACTAATTAAACCTCCTCCCCTTCAGGCTGGTCCCTTTCTCAGGGGTTGCCTTCCTGTCTGTGTTGTCCCTCTAATCACCTCATTCCTGATCCTGTCCATCCTTGTCTCTCCTAAAGAGAACCTCAGCATCTTTAACTCCTCCACCTCCAGCTCTGTCTCCTGTCTTCTACCTATTCCAAGTGTCTCCAATACATCCATCATGGCTGGTCTCACAACCGTCCTGTAAACCTTTCCCTTCACCTCAGCTGACTCTCTTCTCTCACAGATTACTCCTGACTTTAAGACAAATCAAACTAATGGATTTTTATGGAAAATGCCAAAAATCATTGAAATAAAAAAAAAGAATCAGGCAACAACTGAAACAACAACCAATCTTACATAAGCAAAAAGCAAAAACACATCTTCATCCTTCCAGAGCACCAAAAAAAATAAGGTTAAGCTATCACTATTTTCTGGATCGTAAGTTACTCCACTGCCCTCTAGTGGCTGTAAAAGTGAAACGATATCATTTAACCCAGCCAATCAGATTTGCTTTTATTGGTATGGTACTGTATGTCACCTCGCAAAAAAACATGGACTATCCCTTTAACAAACCACATGTCCCTTTGTGTACTCCGTGTACTTCTACCTTTATGTGTGTACGTACCAAACGATACCAGTTGAACATATCAAGCAGAAAAGAAGAGCCATACCTCACTGTGTGTTTCATCATTGTTCCTCTTGGATGTGTGGAGTTGAACCCAGGTTCAAGTCTTTTTATATTGTTAACCCACTGTGAGAGAGTGGTGACACATGACAGCGTGTCCACACTCCAGGCAGGGTGACATGTGACATCATCCACCCTCACCGCTCTCCGCATTGCTCGCGATGACATCACCTTGATGGTGACATCACCTGACAGGGAAACTCCCCGGGGTTGGTAGAGACCCGAGTGGAGGAGCGACATCTCGCTGACACCTCCCATGTCTCCACACACACACACACTCAAACACACACACACACAGCTGCAGGTGAAGCATCCAGGCTCAGTTAGTCAGGCTGGACGTCCCACTGAATTCTCTGTCATCTGAGACCATCGCTGACAAAGTCTCGTCTCCACCGCTGCTTCACTGCAGCCTAACCATTGCTGAGGATGTGTCTCCAACCAAGAAGTTACACTACACCCTACACTAACACACACATCTACACCCTTTTTAAAGCCATTTTCAATGCATGCCAGAACACAGCTTTGAACTCCCTGGGATTTACAGTCCTCTCGGCTTTCGCTTCTCTCTCTTTATCAGATTGTCTTCAATTGTATGAAAGGAAATCTGCCTTATTTCATAGTAACAAAACCACAATCACAGACAAAAGGTTCTAGAATGAACTCCTGGATGTATCATGCTTGCTGATGATTTGTAATTTTGTTATGGCTAACAGCTGTTGGTAATGATTTTTCTTCTTGAAGTTGATTTAAAAAAAAAAAAATTAGATTAGAGACATTGTTTGAATTCCTTTTTATCGCTTTAATTAAAGAATCCTTTTAGTGGGGGCCAAATGACGATGAGAGAATGAAAGGTTCTATTAAATGATGCCTTCACACTTTAATGTTTGCTTTGCTAAACTATTATAGAAACATCTAATAAAGTTTAAAATGGAAACCAAGACTGTTGACTCATTATTACAGTGTCGGAGTTACAGTAAATTCCCAGTAAGATTATTTGGTGAAACTTTTTGTTTTTACATGCTGCATTTTTCTTCTCAAAACATTTCACCATCTGCCCACATGACACAAAAAAAACAAGACTTTCTACTGACAAATTAACAATCAACTATATTAGAACGTCCACAAGAGGTCTTTTTGACCATTTCATTTAATAAAACAGCAATAAATCACTTAGTATCACCAAAAACCTGAGAGAAAAAAATTATATTCACCTACTTTTACCAACAAAATAAGTAAAAATGAGAGTAACAAAAAAAGTAAAAATTTAATTTCCAAAATACATTTTTAATATATGAATTCAGATATTATATGTTGTAAGGCAGAACTGGGTCTCACTTGTGTCCTGTAAAACAAAAACTGAATCCCATTTCTGCACACTATACTGATCATTTTCCAAAAAAAAAAAAAACAAGATGTCCACTTAGTGAAAAAAAAAATTGAAAAAAAAATGGATGCTCAAAGCTGCCCAATATTTAATGTTCAACATCACAATGCTATGGGAGTTTTGTTTCTTTCCTATATTAATACAGTAATTTCCCAAAAAAAAGGCATTTGCTACAGTATCTCCAATTTTATAACTTGGTTGATGGAAAATTGTTGTGTTGACGGCAGATTTGCTGCAACAGGTATGAAAAGTTGACATGTTGCTTTGATTTTAATTCTATGGAGAGCAACTGTGAAAATGACAGATCTCTTTAGTTGACTTTATCCTTGATTTAAAAAACGAAAAACAACATAACTGTTGTTTTTCATCTTGTTGACATCCCTTCAGCCTCCATGTTCACATCTCCCTTTTAGCTTGTCCTACACCAAACAGATGTCACCGATCATTGTCCCCATAACGGAGACGCTTTTAAATTTTAATGACTTTATTTCAATGTGGCATGTCGTAGCTGTGGGATCTCTGAACTGAGCAGAAGGCAGTGTCAGAATAAACAGCTTTGTTGCGCGGTCTTGCTGCGATTCAACAGCTCCGCGCCAGTCAACAAAAAAACACTCAGCTGCTGAAATAACAAAGCACCGACTCCGGGAAAACAGCCTGCCATCCTGGTTTTACACCTAACGATGTTGGACTTTCTGCTTCACATCAGAGTGAGTTATGAGGCAGATATTTCTCCTTTGCAGCCTGTTTCCTGCAGCGCTGCTTTTATACATGCACTGCAGAGAACACACACACACACACGAGGTGAACCATCCTTCAGTCACCTACATATTCTTTATGATTTAAGGGACTGTAGTGAGCATGCAGTCAATCCTCTGGTTGGAATAAAATTCAAGATTTCTTGTCAAAGAGCTTCAGGAATAAAATATGGTTCATACATGTTAGTGCGGGTGTCGAACTCAATTTCACAGTGGGCCACAATTAAAAAAACTGGCATGAAGTCCTGGGGCAGACTGAATATTTATTGAAAAATAAACTGTAAATATTTCCCATTCTCCAGATATTAAATGCAGAGACGGTGCTAGGGTCTCTTGGGGCTCCTGGTGAGATATCGCTGGGGCCCCCCATCCTATCATTGCCCTAAGCAAAAAATGTTTTGACTGGGACCCCTAGTGGCCAGAGCCCCAAGCAACTGCCTGGCTTGCCTCTCTCTTCAAATGCCACCCCTTATTTAATGTTGATTTTTTTCGGAAACATTGAATTTGGAACAGCTGGTATATTATCAACACATGAGAAACTACAACAAAAAAAACAACATTTCTGTGCCGTAACAAAGACCATGCATCACAAATACTACAAATCCTACCAGCACATAAGGCCTTTATACTGGTGAACCAACTCAGCCATATTTGATATGATCTGGGCAAATAAAAATAAACTGCGGACCAGATTCGGCCCCAGTCCCTGAGTTTGACACCGGTGTGTTAGTGGATCAGCATTGATATTTTTGTCCGATAACCGATTTGTGCCGACATAGACCTAACACTGAAATTCCGATTCCGATTTTTACCTTTAAATAAATGCAACAGTTCCAAAAAACTGAGGTAAACATCTCGTCTGGGAAATCCAATAAAAATTAATGCAGAGACGATTGTACCGATATTTCATAATAATGCCTATATTGGGGAAATAGTATCGTTTCTATTTGTTCTTTCAATATAAATCTGTTAAAAATATTGAATTATCCGTATCTTTTTGTGGATTTTTTTATTCCATCATCTCTTGAAATCATATTTAAACAAAGTGTAGCCTGAGATGAATCCCTCGTCAGTGTAAACATCCTACGTGAGATGATAAAAAAAAAATTTTAGCCATTTATATTCTGGTGTTCTCCTTGTAAAATCATCAAACAAAAGTCGTTTCATGACATGAACAATTTTATTCAGCGAATATATCCGATATCTTTCTGCCTACTCCGGCTAAAATAAATAAAAACTCTAATGTGAGTCTCATCCGCGTGGCAGCGGCGTTGATGGACCTGTGAAGAGTTTATGGTTCTTACATGTGCCAGGTCATATCATGCAGCTGCGGGCTGATGTGATGATGGGATGTGCTCCATTTGTTCCATTTTCCAGTTGACAGCCCTGTGGACACGAACTTACAGACACGCGTGCGTTTGCATGTTCCTCCTCCTGACTCCTTTCCTCTCCCCTTCCCTACTCCTTCTCCTCCTCCTCCTTCTCCTCCTCCTTCCTCTGCCACAGGACAGCAACCCTGCCCTGCATACGCAGTTAACGCAGCACAAACAAATTGAAGGAAAAAATAATTCCAGCACTAAAGCCTTAAATCCCATAGCCAGATAAGCTGTTTTTATCTAACGCACAGTGATTGCCCTTCATAAAAGTTCATCTCCCCCAGAAGAGGCAGAGGCAACACTATAGGTGAACTAAGCCCAGATAAACACTCTAATTGGAAAGAAAATTGATGCCGTTCATTACGGATGCCTGCCTTCAAAGGCGGTCAGAGGCACTGAAATGTTGAAAGGAAATTGACTTGCGGCGATGCCAGTCGCGCTTTGAAGAAGCGAGGCTGCATCAATTAGACTCCAGCAGCAGTTTATGAAGATTACATTTGTTGCCCATCCAAAAAGAAAAAAAAAAAAAAAAAAAAAAAGCACCGCACTCAGCTCACTCACTCTGATGGACTGACAAGAAAAGTACGGAGCGAATGGGGATGAACACGCTGTCTGCTGTTACACTAATTGTCAACTTGATGATGTGCTTATTCAGGTGGCGTGGAGGTTCTCATTATTGTCCCTGTAGATAAGAGATAACAACAGGTGGACACTGTCTCTTTAATCTAACCATCAAAACTCTTTGATCACCAAACAGGACAATTCTGCTGACAAACCTTGTTTTCTTACATGTCTTTACAAGCTTCTCAGTATGTTTTATAATTTACAAACATAAATATCAAACACAAATTTCAAGTTTTTCTGTATATACATATATATTACAATAGTCCCCTGCAAATTAAGAACAGATTCAGATATCTAGGGTTCTGTATGAGGAAGTCAGGAGTGGCAGAAAAGTATGTTAGATTGGTGCAGGACATGTATGAGAACAGTACAACAGTGATAAAGTTTGCTGTTGGAAAGACAGAAACCTTCAAGGTGGAGGTCAAGAAGGTTTATTCAAGAAGATTCAAGAAGGTTTATTTGTCACATGACATCGCAGGCAATGACAGTGAAATGAAGGTGCGGTAGCTCACAATTGTGCAAAGTATATAAGAAGTAAGTAAGATAAATGTTTGTGTTTTTTTTAAATAAGTAGGTAAAATTAAATATTAACAAAATATAAACAAAATAAAATAGAAATATATAACAATATACAGAGGTTAAAATAAAATAGAGCAAAGTAAGATTGAAGCAAGAGCGGCATCGAGAAAGGGAGAGAGCAGCATCGGTGAAGATTATTTATATACAGTAAGTGGATCCAATTGTCATTACACTCATACTCATGTACAAACACATAAGTACACACACACATGCACGTACGACCGCGTATATGTATATGTATATGTATGCAGGTGGGACTGCATCAAGGATCAGCCTTGACAGATTGACAGGTGAGGTCAGACAGGAGTCTCCATGGACAATGATGTTTGCAGATAATATTGTGATCTGTAGTGAGAGAAGGCTGCAGCTATAAAAGCCCATGTGTGTGAACGAAAGATAGAACAATGAGGTGGTTACAAGAAGTAGAGGTGGTGAAGATGCAGGAGTGTAAGTACTGAAGATCAATGGATCACAGCAGTGGAGACTGTGGAAGAGAGGAGGAGAATAGAGTGGAGTCAGGATGGAACAACTGGAGAAAAGAGTCAGGAGTGATCTGTGGTAGAAGAGAGTCAGCTAAGGTGAAGGGAAAAGTTTACAGGACAGTGGTGAGACCAGAGATCATGGATGGATTAGAGACACTAGGAATAGGTAGAAGACAGGAGACAGAGCTGGAGGTGGAGGAGTTAGAGATGCTGAGATTCTCTTAAGGAGAGACAAGGATGGACAAGATCAGGAATGAGGTGACTGGAGGAACAACACAGACAGGAAGGTTTGGAGAAAAAGCTAGAGAAGACAGATTGAGATGGTTTGGACATGTTCAGAGGAGGGACAGTGGATACATTGGTAGAAGAATGATCCAAAAGATGGAGAGACCAGGTAGGAGACAAATAGGAGATTGATGGATGCAGTGAGGGAGGACATGGAGGTAGTTGGACTTGGAGAAGAAGATACAAAAATCTAGGCACAAAGAGAACAGAGAGTCCAGTACGTTGTTGTCCCTAAAAAGATTTCTAGTTTGTGACCAACAAGACCAACATCATCAACTTGACGTCAGACGTCAAGGATTTTAACTGACTTTAATCCCGTATATTTTTACTTATGCCAACAAAAATGACCAGTGTGAATTAAATGTACATTAATAATTTTCATAATTATAAAAAATGATATTCTAGATATTTTCCATGTTGTTGTGGTGTCAGAAATGATCAATATTTTTACAATCGTACCTGAATTGACTCCAGAGTGAACCATCGCTCTGGCGTAAAAGAGAAGAAGGGTTTTTAGTGGGCAATAAAACTAATGCAGTTTGCTGTGCGGCGGTAAACTCACTTTGCCTCTTCAGGGGATTGAACTTCTTACCTCCACTAATATTAAGAAGCTTTTGGGACCGATTTACAGCATAGTATTTATTTTATTTGGAGACCCAGCAGCGGTGTGTGTTGATAACCCTCAGTTCCGTCTGCGTCATTAGCTCCGACTGTCCTCGTTATTTGTTATCACAGGTCAAAAGTTTTAACGCGGGCGTAGACACTGCTATTAAGCTGTCTCTTATACACATCTTGGATGGATTTTCTCTTTGAATCCCTCAGTTGCGTCTTTGAGAACTTTCCCAACTGCATCCGAGGAGTTTGTCTCAGATTCTTCTGTACCCAAAATTTCCCTCTGATGCTCTTTAATTGTTGAGTTCGGATCTTCTTCAGTAATCTGAAGGTCAGGAGTTTGAGAAAGATCAGATTTGTCAGTTTCTGTTGGAAAGGGTTCACTTGACTTTCCCTGGATCACTGCCTCCATCATGTCTGATGTTTTTGATTCTGTACCAGAATTCTCCTCATCCTGAGGACCTTTATGTTCCAGACCAGGTCCTGGTTCTTCACCAAGTCCACTTGCGTTAAAGGAGTCACTGTATTGGTTGAGAAGAGCTTTGTGACCATCCTTCAAATTTCCTTCCAGACGGCTAGATAGCAAGACGGACAGACAGAGAGACGGGCAGACGGATAGATAGATTGATAGATAGACGGATGGACAGACAGAGAGACGGGCAGACGGATAGATAGATTGATAGACGGATGGACAGACAGAGAGACGTATAGACCGTTAGACAGACGGACAAACAGACAGACGGATAGACCGTTAGACAGACGGACAAACAGACAGACGGATAGACCGTTAGACAGACGAATAAACAGATTGACGGATAGATAGATGGATAGACGAACAGACGGATAGACAGACGGACGGACAGACAGACAGGCACACATACAGACAGACAGGCAGACCGAAAGACAGAGAGACTAATAGACAGACGGATGGACGGACAGACAGATGGATAGACCGTTGGAGAGACGGATAAACAGATAGACGGATAGATAGATGGATAGATGGACAGATAGATGGATAGACGGACACACAGACAGACAGAGAGTCGGATAAACTATTAGACAGACCTACACATAGACCATTAGACGGATAAACAGATAGACAGACAGATAGACAGACAGACAGGTAGATAGATAGCTCAGTAAATGTTGCAGACATCTTATTCACACTTTATATATAACACACCTTATGTTCCATGCGCAGCATAAGTTTCAGAGCAAGTGTTTACTTCACACTCGGGTGTCCTCATAGTTAAGAGCATATTAATTAGGGTTTTATCAGAATGTGAAACAGTGTTAATGCCCGTCCCTGTTAGCATACTGTAGGCATCTGATGACAAAAATGGATAAACAGCATCACTTCCTGGTCTGTGTGTGTGTGTGTGTGGCTAAATGGTAATTTGCTTCCTAGCAGACACACAAACCTACAGCACTCATCAAGAGAACGTTAATTAGTCAATCAATGAATCCTGGCATAAACCTGCCTCTGTGTGATTAACCACCAGGAATCCAATCACTGATGCCAGAAAAAAAATTAACCTGACTTGACACATGATCTCAGGTTGTATGCAGGCAAAAAAACAGCGAAGGAATACGTTTTCCTGATTATTTCTGCACAGAAATGCCAGATTCCATCATAATGAAACTAATAAATTGGCTTGAATAGTAAGGCCCTTGCAGCACCCTGCCTCTGGGTACGAACGCAGCCTTTCGGGCTGCTTTGAAAAACTGTTGCCTTAGCAACGGACTAATGTATTACGCAGAGCCCCGTTTGAATTCGCAGTCAGATGAATGGAACTCGTCCATTGAACAGAGGAAGGTGATTGTATCTGCCATTTACTATCAACTTATCTCCACCCACTTACTGAGAGGACGTCTGAGGTCAAGTTATGACGATTCAGTGCAATGGATCATAATACTTATATAATAACATGTGATTTCCTAACAGTAGCGTTATAGCCTTTCTATGCTCTTTGACACCTGGGTGTCTACTGTATATGTATTAAGTAATTCCCTCTCACCGGGATTCATTATTTTGTGCTCCGCTCTCCTGCTGCTTATGTTAATGTATCATGAATTTCCATAACAAAATAGGCATCAAGGTAGGAAGCAGAATCACTCCGGCACAGCATGGAATTAGAATGTGCCATTTCACAGCCAATTGCTCGGCAGTGAAGTGTGGATAGTTTACAGGGAGGGACGCCAGAAACGGGACTAAGGAGGAGGACAGAAGAGAACAGACACTGGATGCTTGACAGTTGTCTGTCATTCACGTTAAAACCGTGCGACGTACACTGGTTCTGTTCACACTTCATTTACAGTGAGAACGTTCCCTTCTGTTTACTACGGCAGTAATTAGGAAACAGTTTGGAATTCATAAGGCAGGTTTTTTTGATTTATGATGTCGAGGTAGAGCAGTATGCATCCAATTAATAGTCTAATTCCTTCAGCATCATTATCAGATTGCGTGAGGTGTTAACTACTGAACTGAGCTGATTAAAATGACACTCAGCAAAACAACTCGGGCTCCAGACGGATAACAGTCAAGACGACAGACAGGGATGATGCAGTGGTTTCAATCATCTCAGTTGCCACCGTTGTGTACATGTGCGAGGCAAAACTTGCAGAGACGAAACGCGTAATGTTAACTAAAGTTTACAAGCCAGGCTTTATGTGTTGGAGTGTGGATTTGAACCGACACTGACATTAATGGAGAGAGACGAGAACCTCGGCAGAGAGTCCGTCTGGTGTCAAGGCTGAACACTTCCCAGCGTTTCACCCTCAACGCCTGCTGGTTCCTCGCACAGGCAAAACACAGATACCGAAGCAATAGATTGCAGATTTCAGAATTTTATTCCAGACGCAACACAGATTAGTATTTGGGTTCAGGTGTTGAACCTTGGACCAGCTGCAGGGACAAACAGGAAATCTAATTCTGTATTTCTAGCCTGTCGTAGGTTAGGGACATTGCTTTCTTTATCATTTATTTATTATTTTAAGTTCTCTGATAACATTTGTAGTTCACAGAAAGTACTAAGTATTTTTCTGAATAAAAAAAAAATTATCATCTAACCTAATGTAGAGAATGGTTCCAACCATGATGTATGGTTTAGAGCAAATCCGGCCCTCGGGCAAACTAAGGCGCAGGGGCCAGATGTGGCCCGTTGAGCTCTTTAATGCGGCCCGCCAACCTTGTCCAAATGAAATGATTTATTCACATTGTCATTTTACTGCTGCCTTTTCTCTGCACTAACGCATTCCCCCAGCAAATGAGGTCCTAAAGGTATTAGACGTGTAGGATTTTAAGATTTATACATGACTTTATACATACACGCCATTTATCTTAGTTGAAACAAACAACCCATATTTCTGTCCTTAACTCTGCGTCTGTATCCAACTTTAGGACCAATTGTAGCCCACAACTCAAAGAGCTTGACCACGTCTGGTTTAGAGACACTAAAATAGTTAGAAATAGGTAGAAGACGCGGAGGAGCAGGTGGGTGGGTTAAAGATGCTGAGATTCTCTTTAGGAGAGACAAGTGTGGACAGGATAAGAGATGAGGTGATTAGGGGGACAACACAGACAGGACGGTTTGGAGAAAAAGCTAGAGAAGACAGATTGAGGTGGTTTGACATGTTCAGAGGAGGGACAGTGGATATATTGGTAGAAGAATGATCGTAGAGATGGAGCTACCAGGTAGGAGACAAAGATTGATGGATGCTGTGAGGGAGGACATGCAGGTAGTTGGAGTTGAGGATACAGAGGACAGGGTGAGATGGAAATTGTTGACTTGCTGTGGCAACCCCAGAGAAAAGGGACAAGCCTAAATGAAAAGAAGAACCATATGGTAGAGAATATGTGTTGTCTTCATCGAAATGGACACATATATGCCTTAATGTGATGGCAGTGAGTAAATTTCCGAATCTAATTCCTGTTAAATTCAATTGGACAAAAATCTGACGAGTGTCTGATTTCTGCTACAACTCTTCCCTCTGGTTTTCAAAAGAGGAATCAAATTCACTTGGTGGCGCTCTGAGCCACTTTCATTCATCACGCTCACTCATACCGTGCATCTATCAGTCCACCAATCTATTAATGTAGCCTGTCCGATCTATAAGCTGAAGTCCTTCTGTCGCGCAGCCCTCAGCGTTTCAAAATCAAACCCTGTCTGCAGCTTTCCGTGCCTCAATACTCCTGACTCTAATATATATGACCAATCCTTTCAGAAAGCAATTCAGAAGTTACCAGTCACATTCCAAGCTTCCATCAGACTGTAATAATGTGGAGTTTGACCCTCTGTCAGCGCAGTGACTGATATAAACTTCACAATCTGTCACTTTATTAATCTTTTTGGGGGCGAGTTTGTTTTTTTTTGTTTTTTTGTTATTTTTTAAGGTGAAAGCCTAGGAACCACAACCAAGATCAGATGAGAAAGTGAAATCAATTACTGGGGTCCGCCGCTCTCTGAAACAAGCCGTGTCGAAGACGATCACAAAAAAAGAAGGGACAAAGAGGGTCAGTGGCCCTTCAAACCCCCAAACCTCTGGAGACAGGGAGGCGGCCGTCCTGTCATGAGCTCTGACACAGAGCCGCCGCTGCCAAAAGCACAAAATAGGCCTGTCACAGCTCAGAATAAGGTCTGGCTACTTTAGGTGCATCAGTCCTGCATCAGTGATTGATGACCTCAGAGCTGAATATGAGTGAAGACAGCAGAGAAACGGCTAAAGCAAAAACAGGGGAGTGATATATTTATTTATTTTTGAAATAATTTTAAACTTACTTTTAAATAAGTAGACTGGTCATGATCTTCTCCCTATAGATTTTTTTTTCCTAATAGTTCACAGATTCATTGCACTAGGGGTTATAGATTGAAGGTTCCTCTTGCTTCTCTGGCAGTCTTACTATGAAGTTTGCAGTTAAAGTTGAAAAATAAACACTTAAGAGCAGGGGTCTCGAAATCAAATAAGTTCAGGGCCACCATCAACACTATCATTTCACCGATGGGCCGCGTCAACTTTATAAAAAAAATCAGTTTCCCATAGATTCCGTGTAATACAACACTGAACCAGAAGGAGACTGTGGATCAGGGTTTTGAGAACTATAGGATTTACCATAAAATGTGGAGAACAAATCTATAAAATATTATTATAAATTCAACTTTCAGATCAAGGTGGGGGCCGCAAAATATCGTTCCGCGGGCCGCAAATGGTCCACGGTTCGCAAGTTTGAGACCCCTGCTTTAAAGGGATATACACTATATAATCCTCTGAATTATATTAATTAAACTTAGAACTATCACACGGTTGAGATTTTTAAGCTAATTAGTCAAGGAATGGCTATGGATTAATGGACGTCACATGCGCTTGCTGTCTTAAGGTGGTATTTTCCAAGTGCTTGCGAAACAAAATGTTGCAGTAAAAGTATGGACAATAATCAACACTACATATAAATGCTGCATTTGGTTTGCAAATCAGTAACTGATGATTCATAATTGTACGTTTTATCAAAAAGGAAATGCTTTTAGTTGAAGATCACAGGGTTTTTTTCTTGAGATCTTTGTAAAAAAAACAATTGCTAGAATTCAAACCAGTGACCGTGCATTGATTCCCCCTCGGGGTCATGGTTTTCTTAGATTACCAGAATGTTGTAATAATGCACTAAGTGTGTTGAGACGATGGTCTGTGAATGCACATGGTTGTTTTTCCTGACATGATGAATCATAAGTTTAATAATTGAAGCTCCGCTGCATGTTCGCTGATAATGACAGTGTCTCAGAGCAGAAGCTCATTTCTCTCCCCGATAACCAACAGCACTTTGTCATTTCAATCATTATGTCCTTCAAGCAAAGTTTGACATTTTACTCGTCAGCAAAGGAGAAGTTGTTTTTTTTTTCTTTCTTACAAACTAGTCATTTTTCATCACAAATCCAGCACTTCTGAAAGTCTTTCAACTGCAGGTGAGGCAACGAGCAAACAAAAAACTTGCTTCACTTGCCAGCAAAAAGAAAACATATCTCTAAAATTCATAAAATGACCTGCAGCTATTTTTATTTACAAAGAAACTTCAATGCAAAAGTGCCACGAGTGTTAATAAGTGATAAGTGAGAAAGGATGAGGTAACATTGCAGAACTGTGTCTTGAAACAGAATCCACTTATTCCCCTGTCACCGCGCAGCTCTGATTGTTTCAGACGTTTTCAAATTACACTCGTGCCAGCGGCTCTGTCAAGCTTGAACGTGCTTTGTGGCGCCTTCACCCAGATATGAATTCTATGAAAGACTTCTTTATTTTCTGCAGTCATTTAGAGCAAACAGTTGGAGAGGCCGAAAAACAAAAACGCAGCATCTGGAAGGGGAGAGTGCACAGCTCTCACTGCAGCGGCGTCCTCTCCGTAGCGTGGATGTCCACGGAGAGGGAGACGTGTCACAAATCGCTGCTTCCATCCCACGCACGGGGACACTGTGCCCATCAGCTTGGCATGATTATGGGCGTGAGCGAGACTCTGATTGTGAGATGCTGGAGCGTGAAGCCACTGGAGAGGAACAGAGAGAAACGTGGCAGGGCTCGAGAAGAGAAATGGAAAAGCGGAAAGGAAGCCCAGCTGGCGACTGCTTCTAATTGGCCTGTGCAGGTTTCCATGGCTGACCAGACCCATATGTAGTCAGGATTAGAAGAGAGACAAAAAAAAAAAAATGGGGCCCACGAGCAAAGAATCCGGACAGAACAGGGTGAAGGTGGAGGAGGGCGTGAGTGTGGGAGGCTGGTCACACTCCAACAACCACAGCCTCATTGTGAGAGGGCGGGAAGGGAGAGAGAGGGAGCCAGCTGTCACCCCCTGTCAGGATTCAACACACACACACTTATGCAGCAACTGTCCTGCACACACACTCAACTAACACAACAAAAACCCACTTATGAAACAACTACTTTAATCAGAGCGTTTGACACTCGCAGAGATGAGACAGAGAGAGAGAGAATGGGCTGAAAAGACTAAAAAGCTCAGAGGAGAAAGAAAATGACCTGATGAGCTGAACACAATGTTTTGCCACTAACTGGATAATCCCTCTGGAAATTTAAAGCATACCACTGGCAACAATTAGAAGTGATTAAAACTGAGTTGAACTGACAATGGGGAGAGCAGACTCTGTTTAGGGCGACATCATCAGCATACACACACACACACACACACACACAATGCTTGTTAGTTGGGGTGTTGGTGCGTGTCGTGCTCAGAGGGCAGATCGATTCACATCACACTCTCGGCAGCATTAATGAATTATCTCTTCTCCCTTGTTCTATAGCCATGGACTGTCAAGCCTTAGTTAAATGTAGACACATTTGCCTTTGCATATCCATCACCTAACATCTCATATCACAGGCCTGACACACTGTCCCCAACAGCAGGATGATGGACACAGTAATGGACCAACCAAGACAGAGATACCCCACTCCAACACATGCAAATATCAACGTTACCCTACATGAACCTCTTACCACAGCTATATCCCATCTGTACTTTTTTATAAAAATATAAAGTGGGTATTTAACTCTGAAAAGTTTGGTTCAGATGAACCAGTTTGGTTCCAGATGGCTGTCACACTCACAAGTAAAAACAGAACATATTGAACAAAGTGCAGCTTAATGTGAGACGTGCTGTGTACGTTTCTCGATTTTAGTTTAGAGCCTTTTCTTTGACAACTGTAACTGTGTGTCCTCACCGAGGACAACATACAGCAGAAAGAAAGCTTCCTCAAAAAAAGGAAAAAAAAAACAGTGAAATATCTACTGTTTTACTTAGATTCTGTTTGATAAACCACCGAAAAACACAATCAACAATGTCCAAGAACCAGCTTTCAGTCAAAGATATTTTGATTTCTGCCTCATATGTTCCTGTAGCAAAAGAGTGTATTAAACCCTGTTGAAGCTCAGCTTTCAGTATGTTCACTGCTGGAAAAAATAAAATTGGATAAATTCCTTCCTAAGAACCTATAGACTTCACTGTAAGGGTAAAAAACAAGCTGAAAGGTAATATATAATTTTTTTTAATAAATATTACGTGCATATGTATGTGGCGATAAATTAATTATTGCTCCTACGTTTGTTTAATTATCCTGCTTCTTTGTTTTAGTTTTTCTTCATTTCCATATAGATTTTTTCAATGGCTATTAAGTATTTTTCTCTATAATTTTCTAGCTATTCAATAATGCCGCTTTTCTGCATTATGAATCCTATTTTCTTTACCCTAACATTACACAGGAAGTCTACCTTTCTAATACACTGCTCATTCGTATTCAACAAAATGCTAACATTGAGATGCACTCAAAACATTCACTCAAACAGAAAGACATAATGTACCAATCAGGAATGTTATTGATGCAGAATAAAGGTTTGTGTGCAACATACATTTGTAAAATGTCATTTATAGGCATAGCTGTTTCTTTTATTCCTTCCATTAAAAATCAAACAGGAGTCTAGAGGGGAAATAACATTTCTGTTTGTAAGGGGGGAAAAAAAGAGAAATAGAGAAGAGGTGTTAAGTACAACCTTATCCTCGACCCGTGGCTCACTGCTGCCCCCTGTTGTAATGGAAGTGGAAACTGCACACAAGATGTCAGAGGGACGAAAAGTTCCATTGTGAATATTTTTACAACCTCAGAAAAGGGGCTTCATTTTATCTGTGCATAATTGTGACTGCTTCTACACTGTGTGCGCACAAAGTGCAGAATGTAAGTTAAGTTACTGGGTTTTTGTTTTTTTTTCATGTTTTACTTTTAATCGTGATTTTGAAGTGTCAATAAATCCCTGAAATTTCACGCGGTTATACTTTAATTATATGTAAAACACTTCCACTGCATAATATTTATATACCCGCTCACAGGGGCAGGCCGGCACAGCGAGGAGCGGGAACGATTGGAGTGACTGCAGGAGTCTCCAGGGGGCTGAGAGAGACAGTAAACTAAGCCATGGGAAATCAGATCACCTTGAATTTGCATAAACAGTCTTCAAATGGCTGTGCAGGAGGCTAGGAGTGTTGGGTGTGTTAGCAATCCAAGCCTGAATAACTGGAGCTGCGGATTAGTATTGGGTTCACCCAGGTCATTTAACACTTAAGACGGTCTCCAGGGAGTCTATTCATGTTGGACAAATTGTTTTGCCTTCATGCCAGCTCTGCCCTGCACATGGGTGTTAGATGCGTTCTGAGGAGTAATTTGCCGCCTATAGTGAGGGACACTTTGCACCCTGTTTCTGCCATTTAGGAAGCACGGCCATGTTAAAAAAAAAAAATACACCATGGAAACAGGAGCAAGACGAGCACCAATTACATAGAGCAGTGCCTGTTTAGGTTAAGGCCCCGAGGATGGGCTAAAGACGTGAGGAATAATGAGAGAACACTTTTCATTTTTTTTTTCTATCTCTTTCTTGCTGAAAACAGAAGAGACAGTTGAAAGCACTCAGATGAAATATGGAACACAGAAGTTTGTGAAGCGGAAAAACAAAAAAAAAAGAAAAACTTTACAAAGCCGGACAAAAGTTTGTCAAGTTATAAAGGAAGACGAAGAGTTGTCAAATGTACAGATGTTGAGAATATGTGTGTGAGAGACAGAGAGACCTTGGCAAATTGCTATAGGGGACAGCCATATATGGCCTTGTGACTCTGAAGTGGAACCCAGGGACAGACGCTATCCTACCAAGATGGATCCACTGAGCACAAACATCAATTCTGTTCTACATGATACGGCCATTTACAAATAAATGATGTCTTGAAAGGCGGAGAAATGCTGGACGACCAGCGCTCTACTTCTCTATTTTTCTGCTTTCCAGTGACTCCCATATGGTTTCTAAGCTACATCCTGGGCTTTCTTGCATCAGGTGAGGCAGCGCCACTTCTGGTCCAAAGCAGTGATTATTATTCCTGCAGAAAAGCAATTGGAACAAAATGCATCCCCTACTGAATACAGTATGACTGTAAAATAGATTTGTTGCAAACTAATTATGCATTTCCCATGCAATTTATAACACAGCAATGCCTCCAGTAACACTTAACTTGTGCAGCTTGATTAATGACACCATGCTGGAGGCAGGAAGCCTAGAAACGGGAGGTGTGGAGCTCACATCGCCAGCATCAGCAGTCTGGACCAGCTCCGCCTGTCAACGCTCTCACCTGCTTCCCATAAAAGTAAAATGCAGCAGGTTTGGAAAACAGCCTTGTCCTGTTTGTCAGGGGGTTTTGTCGGAAATATCGTTTTTTTTTCTTTTGGGCCCCAGAAGAAAAGGATTTGGTGATAGGACTCATCACCACCATGCTACTTAACCCCGCTGGTGCCAATCACACTTAGTGCAAAGGACTGTTTGAGATAGTGCTAATTTATTGGTCTTCAAGGTGATAATTATTTGCTTGCAGCTTCAGCGATTTCATTGTTTGTTTGTTTTTCTTTTTTTTTTTTTTTTTTTTTCTCTTTTTTTTTTGCTCCTTTGCAAGACAATGCTACATCGGCATTGCTGTGATAACACTGTTGATCAATAACAATTACACATGATTACATGGAGGCACGGGGTGGCAGGTTGTTCCGGGCCATTATTACTCTGTTTTGAACAAACTGGTTAACCTTCTTTGTCATGGAAGCGGTGATGGTGTCAGAGACTAATTGGCAGCACAATGCATTCTGAAGGTATTGGTTTTTGCAATTGTATTTCAAATATATAAATGTATATTGGGACTGCTGGAGAAAAGTGGAGGAAGCATTTATACTAAATTCAAACTGTTTCTGTCACTCAGTCGCTTATTTCAGTCTGAATGACTTGACAAGATTCAACTTCATCATGTTGCCATGGATTATTACTTCCAACATCTCAGACCCTAACTTCCCAAACTCAAAATTACCTTTTCTATAATGCTCATGATTAAGATATGGCCTAAAGCTGTGATAATATGAAAACATTTCCGGATTTTACATGCAGAATGTATGCGTTTAATGGGATCTTGGTGATCCTAGACTAGTTCTGTATTAAAGTTAACAATTTCCTCCCTCAGATGCAACAGGAACTGGAGAGTATTCTAAATGACTGTGAAAAAATGTCTTCTATTCTTATGGACAATTTACTAATTTAACTTAACAGCGCCCCCCAGACTGGAGCCCAGATTGAATGAGCGTTAATCATTGCAGGAGTTTAAATGCAGCTGCTGCTAAAATAGAAGTGTGCCAGACAAGTGTGTGCTGAGTGTTCTGTGCTAATGTGCTGTGCATTGACAAGTAGGAACACAGGTTCAACAGCCACACTCATGGTTATTTATACTAAGCCACATACTGTATGATGACAGCAAAACCTCTAAATCAAGCGTGGTCAAACTAAGGCCCGGGGACCAGATGTGGCCGGTTCAGCTTTGATATTAGGCCCACCAAACTTGACCAAATGATATAATTTTGAACTGTAATTATGCTTTTCCTTCACTTTGTATTGTCCCTTTGTCTTATAATGTCCGCGCATCAAAAGGTCTGCCCATGCTAGCTTAAAAATTGCTCAAAACAGCATTTTCCCCTTCTGCCCAAACATCCCCAACATTTGGCTGTCATTAAGGAACGTAAAAATGATTAGTGAAAAAAATACATATTTACTATCATCAAGGCCAGTTAGAGGAGTTTACCACATAGGGCAGTGTTCCCCAACCTTTTTTAGATCACGGACCAGTTAAATGTCTTGCACTATTTCCACAGACCGGTCGTTAAGTTGTGGCAGATAAATAGCCCTTAACTAAATGTACTTTTTTGGTGTTCTGAAATATTTTCCAACCTATAAAATCTTCCTACCCGAATTAATTGTGCATGGGCACAAAAAGGGTTTCCCATGTGCACGCAGCCTATAATTTTCTCCTACCAGATCGGTATAAAAGGTTAGACTTTTGTATCAATGACTATGCATTATTTTGAGTTTATTGTTGTTGTCTTCACTGAGAAAATATTTTCTAATCAATTATAGTTGCATTATTGATGATGAAATCCTAGCCATTCTATTGTTAACTATTTTTGTTGATATGGGTATGGACCAATTTCCCTGTGACACGGCACCAATTTACACATGAACTGGTACCGGTCCCCAGCCCAGTGGTTGGGACCACTGACATAGGACACTCAGGTAGTATGTACATAGATATTTGGGTGGCGCCAGGTAAAATAAGTGGATCATCTATTTAGTCACATTTTTTTCTCCAACACAAACATCCTGTCAGGAGGACCCTTGTTCAAGTTTGTAAGAAAGAGCTGAGAAAAGCTGAGTTAATTATCTAATGTTGATCAGTCCATCACCTGGCCGTATATAAGAGAAAAAAAACATTTGCAATCACATTCACACCTACAAGAAGCATTGAGGAGAGCCTGGATGTTTTGGGACTGTGGAAGGAAACACTGCCTGAGGAAAACATGCACACATAGGAGAAACATGCAAACTTAATACAGGGAGACCATTAGCGGCAGGGAAAAGGGAATCAAAGTCTTCGCTCAAGGGGAAAAAAACACTAACCTCCAACTTGTGGCCCCATCTTCATCATATCCATTCGTCTTCTTTTGTGTCAATTCTCCTTTCAAACCAGATCTTGTTTTCAAACCTCTGAACCTGGGTTGTTTCTTGTTTTGCTCATTTCTTATTCTGTTATTTCTGACCTCTGCAAACAAAGAATGGAGAATCAGCATTTAATAAAACTGTAATATCATTGACTGCCAACAGTAAATCTATTTTAGTTGGTTTTATAAAACCAAGCTTAAATGACATGGCATTACAGAGCCTTTATTGATTGATATACCCACACAAACAAAAAGGCAAAAGTCTAACTCATGCATTATGACTGAAGTTCATTTAACTTAAACATTTGTCATAAAAATACAGAAAGCCTGGTTGTTCCCACCACCTTTTTTTATCAGCCTTAAAAGCCTGATGTAAGAGCACATTCGGTGAGAGCAGCTGCTGGTCTGTGTGACCTGCTGCTCAGTGCGTCAGTACGTCTGTCAGCTTTTAGAGGAAGGTAATCAAAAATGCTCGCGCTATCAGAGGACAGCCAGAAGCAAAAATATGAACTGTGCTGCCTTTTGAACCAGCAGCACATTGAGGCAAACAAGAGGGTTTCACAGAGGAAGACAAGGGACGGCCATTAGATTGTATTGACTGTAATAAGCAAATTGTTGCAATTAAGGTAACTTAATGAACAAATAGAAGAATAAAAGGGAAATAGCAAAGGGGAAAATAATAAGTAATAGTTTAGTATAAAATGGTATAGTAGTAGTATGACAAAGAAGAATACATTGCATTATATCATCCTATTCAACCGCACAGAATATAATAGGATACTATGACATAGTATTAAAGCAGTACTATATAGCAGAGGTCCCCAACCACTGGGCCAGGGACCGTTATTGGTCCATGGGTGAATTGGTGCCGGGCCGCAGAGAAATAATGTTTCCTTTTGGCCCCATCTGGCTATTACCTCCACTTGATCCATACCCATATCAACAAAAGAACTGAACAATAGAATGGCTAGGATTCTCATGCACAGTTAAATCAGGTAGGAAGATTTTATAGGTAGAAAAATATTTCAGAACACTGGAAATTAAATTTTTTTAAGGGGTATTTATCTGCCACAACTTAACGACCGTGAAAACAATATGAGACATTTAACCAATCCGTGGCACAAAAAAGGTTGGGGAACACTGCTATATAGCATATTGCAGGATAGAATAAAGGTATGATACATTTTAGTGCATTACAGAACTATGCATGTATATTATTTATATAAAAGTTTTAAGGGAAATATGTAGCAGATATTGGATAAATGAATTTGTATAATAACATGAAATAAAAGGTATAACCTGCTCAATAACATAAGTAGATAATTAGCTAAATTTTAACATGCATCAAATTATCATGCTAAAACACCAAGTGACTGAGTAAATGTCATGAATTTTATCAGAAATCCTGATTCTAGCTGATTTTAAACATTTTTTAGGGATTGTGAAAACAGAAACTTCCATGTTGTCTGTACAGAATTGTATGTTACTAGAGCATGTATGTACCAGTAATGTATGTTTTCGTTTATATTTTGTAAATTACTATTTATACCACAGATACACAGCATGGCAGAGTATGTCTTAATAAGAAAAAATAATGTCTAATTCCAGGGATGTCGGATCTCAGATAGAAAGTACAGATATTACAGAGGGCAGAGCTCTTGGCAGAGGCAGGAAGGCAGTCTCTTATGAAAGTGTCGGGTACAGTCACAATCAGCAGATGGTGAGCACCGCCTCTACCCCCCCGCCCGGGGCAACAGTAAAACTGAGCCTGTGAAATTTGCCACAATCTTTGGTGGTAAATGTCTCACAGTTCCTGCAAATGCTAATGAAGCTCGCGCGAGGTCCAAAAAGGAGGAAGGGTAGATGGAGTCCAATTTAAAAATGACACTGTGTGACAAACTCATTCATTCAGAGGGCAAAGAGTTTTCTCTGGCCTGCGGACAGACATTCACAAATGAGTGCCGCACAAAGATGGCAGTGACATTAAGGTCGCCGTTGCGTCTACGTCCTTAGAGATTCATTCTCTAACACATTCCGTCAGAGGGACGGTTCAAACCGGCCATTGCTGGAACACACTGGCCTTTTTTTTTTAGACGGGCTACAGTAATGAAGTTGATTAGGAAACTGAAATGAATTTAAAACAGTTGGAGGCTGCACTGGCTGGACATCTAATAGACCTCCGCTCAGCTGGAAGTGAAGATGAAAAAGTGTCCTTGACACAAAGCCTTTGAGGAGAAAGAAGCATTGATGGAACTTTGGGTCATAACTAATTCCTTCCCTCTGAACAAATGAACATTGTTTGCAATGAGTCACAATTAATAGTGTTACCAATCAGGCAGACGGAGGAGGATGAATAGGAGGTAATTGCCCGCATGGACCGTAACTGCAAATAACAAGCAGGGATGACACACAGTGATGACAAAATCATTGAGAGGAGTCGGGCGTGTGAATGGGTCAGCAGGAGCACTTTGTTTCATCAGTGTAGAGAGGTCATTGTGACTGTTACCATTTAATCTGGGACACTGCGGTGGATTTGAAAACGCAGCAGATTTGAAGGATCAGTGCGTAGCAACAATCGCTCAGATATTAATGATGAGTTATAAGTCTGAATCATGCAAGAGTGTTTTTTTTTTTTGTTTTGTGATTTGTGCTGGTAAACAAACTGTAACTTGTAGTTGATCAATCACCCCTGCGGGAGGTGCTATAAATGTGAACAGCCCTTGGTAAGGAATGTGCTTCCTGTTTTTGTACTTGAGCTTAAGTCATTGTTATATCTCACATATAATAAAGCCAAAATGAGAAAGCAAAACATCTAGACATCAAAACATCTACCCAAATAAGTTGAGGGCCACTGCCCCCACTATGATTTTGCCATGGGCCGAATAACTGCAAAATGAAAAAAATGAAATAAAAAATCTGTTTCCCACTGTAATACAACACTTCAGACTAGTCCTGTAAGACACATTCATCCACAGCAGCGGAATCCTTCTATAAATGTCGTTTCACATTCAACCTTCACATCAAGGTGGGGACCACAAAATATCGCTCCACGGACCACAAATGACCCACGGGCCGCAAGTTTGAGACCCCTAATCTATCACTCTTACCTTACGGCCAGTAGTTGTGCTGCTCTCCAAGGAAGGAGAAAGGGACAGGTCCTCCTGTGCTGTGCTCCCCACTGTGATACACAAAAACACAGAAAATTTGTCAATTTTCTGATTTGGATTAGTCCAAATCAGTAATTTCCGTGGGATGCAATCTCCTTCCACTGACCTGTTTTCAGTGTGTTGCAGTACAGTTCCTGAAAAGTTACTTAATGTTATATTAGAATGTTATATTGGAAAAAAAATCTGAAATTTCACTTGTGTCACGGCTGTAATAAGGGGCTGATGATGTGTCCTGAAGCCACACCAGTTGTAAACCACTGCTTTAAATAAATCATGGGTAAAAATTTGAGAGCAAATAGCTGTTTCTCTCTATTGTCATTTTAGAATACACTGTTAATAGGATATTATTCTTGTGTTTAATCATTAATTTTTAACAAAGAAAATGTTTCCTCCTAACTCAAACATGTTTTCATTAATAACAGCATTACATCTGTTACTCTAATAATCATTTGTAATTAAATGTTTCTTTTAAAACTTCACATCTGCAACAGATGTCTGGAGCATTTGTTCATTTTTAGATTATTTTTGTTTTGTTTTAAACCGTCTCATACTTTTAGCCTAGTATCTCGTAAAATCATTCCAGCAAAATATCTTTGTATGCTGCAAAATGGATGTGCTTTTGTTTTCTACATTTGCGTTCTCAAATTTTGTATAACAATTCAACCCTAACTACTCACCAAGTATTCATTCAGTGTATTCCTTTATCACCATGTGGCTGCATTGTCTGCCTAATCACTGGGTATTTTCAAAAGAATAACAGAAAAAAAAAAACATGAATGCACCAAATCCCGACTGTGCAGTTCCAAACACTGCCTCAATTAATGGACTTATCTGCAGGACACTTGCTGTCTTTCTTTGTGCCTACAATATTAAACCCTCTATCATCTGCCAAAATGTGTCATACTTCTGCCCAGATGTAAATGTGAAAATTAGCTGCCGGAAAATTTAATCCATAGTTCGAACCTTTTTGGTTGCACGCCAGACGCCATCTTCAATTTAATAAAGAGCGTCTCAGGTTATTTGTCTGCTTTTGTGCTTTATTCACAGGAGGACATGATACACAGTGGTCGCATTGAATGGTAATTAGCTGTCTGGAGCTGAAGCGACGGGGGGAAAAAAATAAGCCTTTCACATCACTGGCTCAAACATTATAAAGTGTTTGTTCATTCACAGCCAAAATCACCATCCTTCATGCTACAGCAGGCAAGAGGTCCCAAGCATTAAACCAGACCTGTAATTTTCACAGTGAACCGGGTCAGCCAGTTCAAAAACAGGAGGGTTCCGCTTCAACTCTCAAGAAGTTAATTCTTCCAAGATTATATATCTGGTGGTTTTCATAAGCGTTCCAAAAATCACAGGATGAACGTCTCCTTGCACCGTGTGAGTTTTCACAAATAGCCCATCATGGGATTTTCCTAAGAAGCAAAAATAATGAACATTTATCTTCCAAAAATTATGAAATCCCATTAGGACTTCTCATATTACAGTCCCTTAGTATCTGCTATTATCCTGAAAGTTTAGCAAGTTTTATCCAACGTCTGTTTAAAAATTAACAACATTAATAAAACAGTACAGCCAAATAGTAAAAATGTAACTTAACCACAAATTAAACGTCCTTCTAGTTGAAAATAATGGTGAAGGAAACATTCAGAGAAATGATAAAGGAAAAAATTAAATACAATATTAAAAAAAAAAACTGTTGGAAAAAAAAATTACACTGGTATAACAAATCACCAATATAGCAACAATAGATTTATTCTCTCCTTTATTCTTAAACACATGACATTATAAAACATTTAAAATCATTTTCTATACAAGTATTTTTGCCACTTATTTTCAAAATTACTTTAATCATTAATAATTATCAAAAACAAATATTTAAAACATTAAATGAGCATATTTTACAAAAAAAGCAAAACCCTCCATTTTAAAATAAAAAAAGAAATGTAGTCATGAGACCATACAGGCTCACATTAAAAAATAGTAAACTGTGAAACATCATAATAGTAAACTTTAGAATGTTCATTATTTTCCTTTATCAGCAGTGGACATGTTCTCTTTCATCACTGCAAACTGTGAGGGAGACTCCAAGCGGAGCTCTTCATTACTGGCTTTTCGGTCCTTGATCAGACGTTTGACAAGTGATTAATTAGAGAGACAGCGTCACTGGAGCAACTGAAAGTTAATTTCCACACTTCTGCCAGAGAAGCTGAATTAGAAGCTTTTGCAGACGGGTTTGTTGCTATGGAAACGCTTTCAGAGTGACCCGTGCCCTTTGTGTTTACTAGGATTACATCCAGTCTGACAGCTCCACGCTCATCTTCATCATGCAGAAGAACACAGCGTACGTCTGAGCGTTGGCGAAGAGTCAAGTCGCGAAACAGCGGACGGTGGGGCTGCAGGGTAACGCAGTGCAGAGTCGGGTGGAAGACTGAGTCGACTTGCACCAGACCAAGTGAAGTATCAGTGAGGAACAGTTGCATCAGACATTCATGCTGAGAGTTAGGGCTGACACATGCCACTACACTAAAGTAAAGTAGTACGTGTATGTCTCCTAGAGGGACACCAGTGTGATCCATGTTACAATGCAGAAGGTAGATCAGATCAGCATGGCTCCTGTGAAATTGAGAACAAACCCTCAGACCAGCATCCATCAGGAGGTCAGGGATATAAACCTGGCAGTCCAAAGACATCTTCATTAAGTCCCCGTGAAGCAGTGGATGCTGAGAGATCCTGTTGTCCCCAGGGCATATGGCACTGAGTATGACCCGGCACAGCTCTTTGGTGATCTTCTGGCTGTGAGTATAGACGCCGAGGACGCTCTCCTCTGTGGTTCCCATTAAACGCAGACTATGTCCAGCTAAGGCTATATATATTTCTTTGAGCTGCAACAATGGGAGGTAATGAAACAGAATCAGGGTTCCTGAGTCAGTGGTCAAGGAGAAAAGACCGGTTTCAGCCATGATCAGGAGCGCCGGACGGGGATCAGGTTGGCTGCATTTAGCTACATTAAGCCAAAAGAGAGCTAAAATATTCTGGGTTGTAATCAGTGTTGAGGAGATCAAGGAATTTAAAACATTCAGTATGTCCTGCAGAGGAAGTGTTTGTAGGCGAGAAAGAGATTCTGGTAATTGTATCAACACTTGGATTACAAACAGGTCACTTTCTGTTTTGCTTTTCTCTGACAAGTGATCAATTTCTCTCGACACATTGCCATAATCCTTTTCTATCATTGCCTTTTCTTCTTGTTTTATATGAATTAAAGCCATTTCCTGCTTTTTAGACAAATTCACAAAGTTCTTCGTCAAAGTACTTGGCATTCCTGATTCATGGCTAGGAAACTTTTCTGCTTTGCTTAAGGTTTGTGTTGTAAGGTTGTGGACTGTACTGCTGGACACACAAAGGCCTCCTGGACTCATTTTATTTGGCCCAGGCTGAAGTGACTCCGTCTGATCGTGTTGCAACGGCAACAGTTCTTTAGCTGGAGGAGATGTGCGATTGTCTTTCCACAGAGAGAAGACAAAGCTCCTTTTCACCATATTGAAGACATGGCTATTCTTCACCACAGAGGCAACATTACTCTCTTGCACCAGAGACACGACATGGTAGACCCCAAAAGGTTGTAGCCCCTCAGTCCTAAACGTCTGTAATAACGTACTGGGGCTTAAGAGAAGACGACCTGCATCCTGGACCATCCATGAAACTCTATGAACAAAAAGGCCCAGCACTGATCTTTGACCTGTGGGTGCTGCTGCTTCTTCCGTCTCTGTCATGTTTGCTCCGGGGACCTCCTTTAAATGTCCAGACTCATTCATCTCTCCGCAGCAAACTTGCCCCTCGAAGACTGTTTGCTCAGGTGTACGACGGGGCGCCTGACTGCTGAGCGGCATTTTGTCCATTTCAGATGGAGTGCCGGTCTGTGGGACGACAGACATGGAGCCTGTTCCTCTGCCACTCTGCAGGTGGGACATGCTGCCTAATGAGCTCCCACTAGAGCCAGGTCTTCCCTTGTAGCAGTCAGCCACAACACCTTGGATCTCATTAGCATTCCCCTCTGGCTTCGAGCTACATCCATAACCCAGGCCCAGGACACTTGTCTGCTGGAGGCTGGCATCCCCTGACCAAACCTCCTCTTTCTGATAACTTGGAGCTGTAGCCCCATTCTGAGCTTCTCTCCCCAGCCTTTCAGACATCAGCCCCAGCCTTGATTTATGACACGAGTCTCTCTCCCGATTGTAGACTTCCCTGGTGCTTACCCCACCCTCTATTTTGTCTTCATCCGCCTTAAAACTAGTGAGAGCCACAGGATGTTTTCCACCAATGGCCTAGTTAAAATTTTGCAGGTGAATGAGAAAATAAAACAGTTTAAACCCAAAGTTGGCATATTTTTAGATTTAAAATAATCTGCATCAGTTTTAATGGAAAAAAAAATGAGTTATTGGCAGAAAATCAAATTGTCATAAAATTTTACATAAAAATTTTACATTCAAGAATATTTGTGAATAATGTGCTTTTACTAAAATGTCTTAAATCCAAAAATGAATGAATGAATTTCTTTTTTAAAGTACATTACAATTTTAGCAAATAAATTCTACTGACAATATTAAATTCTTATTATTCTAAAAATTAAACATATGATAAAAGGGTACATACTGTAGTTCTGTGTATCTCAGTTGAGGCAGAGCTGCCCTGCACTTTAGACACAGCAGCAGGTAGACTGTAAAAGAGACAATTCATTTGGCAGTCCATCAGAATTAAAAATCTGCGCACATAAGAACTCTCGCATGTTAGCACGGAGAATTTTTTTTAGAAGTCAATGGAATTATTTACCGTGTCGTGACACTGCAGACTTCAAACAGTTATGAGGTAAAATACAAGACACAACTGCTTTACCCCTGATCCCTATTCATATAATCCATCCCTTATATACAAATAAACAGTCAAAACGACCGCTATGGATCAGAGCCACTCTACTAGCTGTGAAATTAAACTGAATCTCTGCATGTTGGTGAGAGGATTTGCATATAAAACCCCGCACTCTGGAGGGGAAGCAAAATCCAAATCTTCAGCTCAAATGTGTTGACATCACAAGAGAGATGCAGTTCTGGTCCGAGAGATGCTTAAAGGATTTTTGTGAATCACTAGACACAGGCTTGTCCCACATACAAGCAGTAAAAGAAAAACAAAGCAAGGATTAGGATAATAAGTTCGCAGGGGTTATCTTAGGTCAATGTCCAAAGTTAAAGATTGAGCATAAAGTTCTACAGAAACACACATAAGCAGATGATGACCATCAGGACAGAAAATTCACAACTCAATTTGAAAGAGAGTACTAGGGCCGGTTTAGGCAAACTAAGGCTCGGGGACCTAATGCGGTCCGTTCAGCTTTGTAAAACAGCCAGCCAAACTTTCTTAAATCATGTAATTGGTTTGCATTGTGTTTATCCTTCTGCCTATGAACTACAACATACATATATATATATATATATAAAATCTTCCTGTGGTTGGGGACAGTGGGAAACCACTGATGTAGGCCAAAAAAAAAAAAAAAGAAAAAACCCAACCCACCAACACCATCAGGACAGAAAATTCACAACTCAATTTGAAAGAGAGTACTAGGGCCGGTTTAGGCAAACTAAGGCTCGGGGACCTAATGCGGTCCGTTCAGCTTTGTAAAACAGCCAGCCAAACTTTCTTAAATCATGTAATTGGTTTGCATTGTGTTTATCCTTCTGCCTATGAACTACAACATACATATATATATATAAAATCTTCCTGTGGTTGGGGACAGTGGAAAACCACTGATGTAGGCCAAAAAAAAAAAAAAAAGAAAAACCTCACACAAGCATCAACCTATCCCAACCAGCATGGACATATTTCCACCAATTGAATGTATGGTAAATATAGATCTGGTTATACATAATCTTAAACAAGATTTGATATACTGTATCTAACACTGCAGTAGCAATAAGGACAGACAGGAATAGAAATGATTAGATGAGAAGGCATATAGCAGAAAATAGCAGAAATGTTTGCAGGAAGAGATTCTCTAGAAGGTTCAAGGATAAACAGTACAGAGAGACGGACCTAAAGAGAGTTGGTGTAACAGTACCAGATAGGAACTGACATGACTGCTTCAAAAAAAAAAAAAAAGCAGCTTAAAGAAATCGTCAGGAAAAAAAAAAAAAAACTTTTTTGAAAACTTTTCATACTTTGGCATGTGCCACTCAAACCATTTGCTGCATCTGTGCTGTGGAATAACTGGTTCACAAACAAAGGATTCATTAACACCACATACTTCACAGTTTCTGCTTCCTCTAACTTACCCGTTACCAGTCTCTCCCACCAATGTCCCCGTCATCTTTCCTTCTTTCTTGTCACTGGGAACCTCACCATCCTTCTTTTGTCTTTTTTTGTCCAAAGTACTCTCGCTCTGGATAACCTGGACCTGCTGCCTGGGCTCCTCCTGATGACTAGACTTTTCTTTGTCTCCAACCATCCTGTTTATCAGAAATGAACCCAAAAAAAGGCTAGCCTGAGATTGAAGTAAATTGATCATTCAAATGCCTTTAAAAATCCTGTTACCTGTTAATTGAAGACTGTAAATGTATCTAGTAGTGTTCTTTGAACCTTGTGTTAAGAGAAGCACATCCAGAAAGGTAATGTAAAGCCTAAGGTAAGGTGATAATAGCCGCTCTAAAAAATAACAGACATAAAACCCTCACCAACATTCTTCAAAAATAAAGCTCCTCTAAAGCTTGTGGCAGGAGGTAGTAAACAATGGTACAGTGATGGATGTTTGTGTAGATTAAACCTGGATGTTGACTCCTAACATTCTGTTTCAGTCAGTGTAGGCAGAAATTGAAAGTGTGTTTCTTTATTTTGGTCACAAAATTAAGAATGCTCACTCCAGGAGGAGTGTTTATTATGGTGGTGTCTAGAGGGACATTCTTGGATTAAATAAACTACGTTCCGCAGGTGTTGACAAAAACAAACAAAAAGCAATTCTCTTTACGAGAATCTAAAAATTAAACATTTGTGACTTTTAACAATGTCCAAAGATCTGTTTTTGCAGCTCTTGGGCATTTGTACAAACCCAATTGCCATTAATGGTCCAATTTTATATCAGTTCACGTGTGAGAAAAAGAAAAAAAGTCTCAGTGAATCTTTGCCCTTCATGAGGTCACTGCCACTTGTCCCAGTGAAGAATTGGAAAAAAAAAAATCAAAATTAAGGAACAAAGTGTTGTCTTTTAAAATCTACATCTTGTTTTGTGGATGAAGTGTTTCAATGACCAGGTCAATAATATTGGCTTCTTTCTGTCTCAGTCTCTTATAACTGGTGTTTATTACACACAAATGTCCATTACACTGTGGCCCTGTACACAGGGCTTTGCTGATAATTACCTGCTTTCACAACAACTAGGAGTTGTTCCCTAAGGCCATATAAAGGCACGCTGGTATGGGGATTTGTTTACTTAATGAGCTACATATCATTGTCAATTTCTAGCAAAAAAAAAGTTTTTTCACTTTATATTATCTGCATGTCTCCTGACCATGGGCAGCTTCTGGATTAACAGCATTGTGAGATATTTTATAGCAGTTTGCCCCTTTCAGTGAGTCTCTCATTGTTAACCTCTTATTCAAGATATAGTGAATCACTGGAGAGTGAATTGAATTTTAGTCAGATTTTTTATTCAATGAACACAGGTCGGCTAACAAATCAATGAGCTGTCATACAGCTCCACTGCTGTGGTAGGTTATAAAGAACAATGGCTTATTTTAAAAATTTTATCCCGAATTAATTGTGCATGCACACAACAAGGGTTTCCAAAGTGCACCCAGCCTATAATTTTCTCCTACCAAACCAGTATACGAGGTTAGAATCTTGTATCAATGACTTTGTGTCAATTTGATTTTATCGTTTTCTTCACTGAGAAAATATTTCCTAATCAAATTTAGTTGCATTATCGATTATGGAATCCTAGCCATTCTATTGTTCAGTTTTTTTGTTGATATGGTTACGGATCAAGTGTAGGTAATAGCCAGATGGGGCCAAAAGGAAACATTATTTCTCTGTGGCCCAGCACTAATTAATACAGGGGCGGGTACTGGTCCCCAGCCCTGTAATTGGGGACCACTGAGCTACAGTACATGTCATTTTGAAATCTTATTTCATAATAAAATTAAACTGGTGCAGTGTGTTTCATACTTGCGTATCTATTAGCATTGACACATTGTGCACTTTGTGGTCAAAATTCATAAACTTGACTTAAATATTAGTTCTAGCTTTGCGGCAAAGGCTTCTTTAGTATCAACTTGTCAAACGCAGTCTCCAATGTCCTGATATGACAATACAATAGTTACAGAATATCTTAAAGTATGACAAACAACCCTGACACTAAAAAAAACACCTGCGGCAGATTTGTACATAACTCACCCAATGTTTTGCAGCATCACTTTGGATAGATTTTCAGTAGATTTGGACAAGTCTGTCAATGACAGGCTGAATGCAGACATGAGCCCATTCTGGAGACGACAGAAAGGGAACACCAGTGTGAGATGGAAACCTAACGGAGCATCAAGCAACGAGTGACAGCTGTCACTGGTAGACTGCAATTAACGAATGCTTTAATCGTAAAATGGCTTTAACAACCATGTCATCAGCAATTAAAACTGGGCGTAAAGACACTGAAGGACTTTTACTACATTTAGAAGCAACTGGCAAATTGTCATCACACTTTAGCAGCATGAATCTATTATAGTGTGTATTACTGAAATGAAAGGATCATTTATGCGTGCTGGCAGGAGAACAGCTGTAATTCACCACCTGACCAATTCCTGTGGTGTTTTTATGGTCTGTATGAAAAGTGTTCCCACTCTCTCAATCTAGAAGTGTAGAAGTACTTGCACTAGTTCTAATTCACTCGGTGACACCTGAGTAATTTGATTTGTTTGGATTTTTAAGACACTTTAGTGAGCAAAGAGGTAAATGTAAATTCATTTCAAGAACTTCTACACAACATATTCTTAGCGTTCTAGTACAGGCAGTACCCAGACACAACTAATGGGGAACTGACACCGTCTCATTTGGAATTAATGTTAAAAATTCATGGATAGGAAGATTCGTACTATTACAGCAAAGATGAGATGTGGGTAGTCAGTTGTTAAAGTGCAGTCACTCTCAGTGATGCAGAGCAGAAATCTGCCAAAAGAAAGTTCAGTGCAGTCAAGACAACGGAGTGAAAATGTATGTAAAGGAAGAGAGTGCAGCAGGATTTTAATTAAAGATACAGACTTTCAGATGTGTAATTAAAAATATGGCCTAAAATGACAATGTCAAAATACACTAAGTGTGTTTGTAAGGGGTGTTTCAGGTCCCTTCTGTTGGTTGGACCATAACAGTGATTCTTAACCTTTTTGGAGCTACCGAACCCCACCAGTTTCATATGCGCATTCACCGAACCCTTCTTTATAGTGGGGTGAGTCGGTGTGTCTTGACCACTGCGGTGTCTTGACCTCAGCCGCAGAGGCTCCACCGAACCCCAGAGACTGACTCACCGAACCCCTAGGGTTCGATCGAAACCCAGGTTAAGAACCACTGCTCTATAACCTTAATATATTAATATCAAGTGTGGCCCAAAAAATTTTTTTTGTAGAAGAAGTCACAGACTTTCTTATCTTATAAATGTGAGCAGAATTATGAATGGAATAAGTGGATTTTGAGAGTGTCTGAAGAGGCACCCCAAAATGAAGGTGAAAATTTTTTCGTCATTGAGTTGGCAGAGAAAACCTCTGGACCTTGTTGACTATTAAAGAAGTGAGCAGTGAAACATCCAGTATTAGGATATGCAGTAATCACCAGGTATTCTCAACAGAAAAGGTTTGACATCAGGCAACATCAATTAAGAATGAACCTCTCTGTAGTTTGTATAAGAGTTGTTTTATCCTCTACAGTTCTTTGGGTATACACAATCAAAAGTTCAGAAAATTTGAGGAAAACAGCAGTTTTCTTCAAGGCTATGTGCGTATTGACACAATGCTCTTTTAAAAACACATGAAAGTGAATGAAAAGCCAGGAGGGAGCTGCTGCAAGATGGATGAAAAGCAGCCGGTTCTGAAAGCTGCTGCACCTGGCCTTCTCTCTGAGGTTGAAAACCATACACCATGGGAAAGTAAATGTTGGTGATGTGTTGGTCTACTGCTTTTCTGTGAGCCAGTTAATCAGAGTCTCATGCTCAACAAAAAAAAAAAAAAACAAGCTGTGGCAGATGAAAAGCTTGCAGGATTTCTTATTTCCCTCGTTAGAATTCTGCACCAGTCTTGTTTTGTGGAGCTTTTCAATGTGGAGCAAAATGTGAAGATGCATGCAGAAGGAAGCAGGTGTTGCAGACGGTAGTTATGGAAACAGTGTGTGATGTTCATTTGGTTTTACCAATTCTGAACCAATAGTTAAATTATTGCTGAAAAAGATTGCCTCATAGGGAGAGTGGTTTATCTGTGTTGGTTTTGCAGACGGTCTATACCTGGCTTTTTGCTCTGAGCTGTGCTGCTTCACTTGGGTGGTTAAACCTGAGCATCGTTGCACTTCCAAGCTGTATGATGTTACCTGGAGCGAAAAAAAAGGGGAAAAAAAACCCAATCATATTAAGTATTTGGTATAAATCTCCCAGCACTCGTTGAATGATGCATTATACATTTTACACAGGAGTCTGAGCAAGTGGAGCAACAGCATCCCCATTATTCAATTTGAGGGAGCAAAGTTGTGGCTCTGCGTTATTTTTGGGTCTAATGAGACTTTGGATATAATTATTTTAAAATTCCTGAATGCATCACTGCATGTAATGATCTCTTTTTCCATTCAGACCCAATGTGCTTTGCCTTCATTAGTATGATTATCTTTTTTTTTTTTTAAGGAGGTAAATGTACAGGATAAATCTAGTGGCAAATTCACAGTGAAGTCTATTCTGTGGATAAAACATCATCTCTATTTAGAAAGTATCTCATTTACTTTAAAGAAAGACAGTAATTTAAAGATGCTGAAATTCTCCTTAGGAAAGACAAGGATGGACAGGATCAGGAATGAGGTGATTAGAGGGACAACACAGACAGGGAGGTTTGGAGAAAAGCTAGAGAAGACAGATTGAGATGGTTTGGACATGTTCAGAGGAGGGACAGTGGATACATTGGTAGAAGAATGATCCTAGAGATGGAGCTACCAGGTAGGAGACAAAGAGTTGAGGATACAGAGGACAGGGTGAGCTGGAAATTGTTGACTCGCTGTATCAACTCCTGAAAGAAAGGACAAGTCGAAAGGAGAAGTAAAAGTCCACCAACACAAGTGGACATTGGATAAGGTTGTTTTACTTAAACGGTATGTAGGAGTTTGTTCTAATTTCCTTGGTGAAGTCAACCACTTAGTTGCACATTGATTTAACAAATAATTATGTTTTGTTACACAATAAATCTTACATTTGTATCTTATTAACGTACAGACTATTTCATGGAAGCACACTTTTAAAAACCTTATATACTGTTTTAGCTGGACATTTAAAGACAGGAACAGATACAAATAAAATACATTACATTTTACGTAAAATATAAACCTGTGGAGCAAAGACTTAACTCTAACCCTGTAAAGAATTGTCAAATACAAAAAGGGTTCAACAACATTCTTCTCTACAGAAGTAAAAGAAACGGAAAAAAAAAGAAAAAACAACATTCCACAGTGTGATTGGTAGTGACCCGGACCAAAGAGATGATTTACCACAGAAACCGTTCCAGGGAAACTTTAGAAGCCTTGTAACACTATAGAATCTGAGTGATATTAAGGATTATATATCAGACTTATTATATATCAGGCTCCAGCTCATATTGCCATATCCACAGATTTTCTCCAGGTCTCCTCTCCATTTCCCCAACTCCTCTCTCTGCAGAGCCAATACTAATCTTGCTTCCACTAATGACTTCTGACGAGTGACAAAGCACCTGAGAGGGCAGGCCGTGATGGATTCCAGCTGCTTTTGGACTGAAAATTACTATCATTTGTTCAAGAAAATAGCTTCAGATGCAGCCATTTCTGAAGGGGATATTGGATAAATTGAAATGGTTATAAAGATACTATTGCGCCCAGGCCCTGCACTGCCTGTTCTCTGTGAAGAGGTTTTATCTTTGGAAAGCAAAGGAGCGGGGATGAGGAGGCAGTGGGGAGGGAAAGTTCCCAGCCATGGGTTGGCGAGAGAAGGGGCATCGGGGAGTTGGTGGAGGGCAGGAGTTTTCAGCTGGTCTCTGTTCTGTCCTTTGAAAGGTTAACGATGTGGCCCACTTCAAACCTGTTGGCCCTATCAACTCCATCTGCCAATTAAGTGAATGGCCTGGAGCATTGTCTAGAGCTTTGTCTGGGGCCCCTCGCCCTTCAAAATGTTTAGTAAGAGAAATGGCATCTGCCCTGTGAAGGGCTGTGTTCACCATCCACTTTGTCCTGAGTGTGCCGCGGTGGGGGACGCTGGGACATTTGAGTGCATTTCATTTCATTTGCAGATGTGATGCTGTGATCTCATGCATGTGGAACTGATGGTGGTGTTATTCTTCTACCGGCAGTGAGATAATTTTGAATGGAGAGTGGGGAAGGAATTATTATTGCAGTCGCCTTGTTAGTCAAAGACTGTCAGGAGTATATTATTACTGCGCAAACACTCACCCTGAGTCAGCTGGCAGCGATTGGTGACCACAGAGCCATTGACTGAACACAGTGCGCCATCCTGAGGGATCAGAGTCACAGCACCTGCACAGTTCTCAAGAACACAGTGTTCACCGAGTAGCTCAGGTCCTTGAAGAACTAAAATACAAATATGTTTACAGTAAATAAACAGGTCAATTTCTTTATTTCATTTAGATATATCTGCCCAATAGCATTTGTAATGATAGCTAACGCAATAAATCATGGTTAGCCGTGATTATGTATGAGTACAATTAAGCATTAACCGCTAAACCATCAAATAAATCAAATTTTTTAATTTACTGTCAGACAACCCTAGTTTCAGGAAGGATTAAAGAAACCAATACAGCTGTTCTTATGGTATCTTTGACTCACCAATATCCTGTGTTTTGTCACTACCCATCCGTGTCCACCCTTCCTATAGTAGAAATTCAAAGAACGTCATAAAAATAGGAAGATGGCATTGCCAGAAGAACAATCAACAACAGTGGTGAGGCTTTACCTTCAAATGATACAGGATGATGCCAGTGCTGAGTAGATCTTTCCCAATGCCAATGAAATGAGGCAAATCACAGTCCAAGACCACTCCACTTCCCTCCTTCCTCAGAGCCACAGCCTCCCCCTGTAAGACACCAAAGAATTTATAATCAAGTGAGCAAGACAAAAGAGAAAAGAAAACCACCTTCAATGGACTGTAGCTAGGATGGCACACGATAAAAAAAAAAAGTAAATTGCTGACAGACAGTAAATGGCGACTAGCAGAAAACTGGATTCTTTATGACAGCTCTAGTCTCCCTGAAGGCCGCACGGTACGGTGGCGTTCCAACCATGTGTTGCTAGGAAGCAGTAGCCTGGCTAAGGGCTACCAAGATGCCATAAATCATGTAGATCATCGTGGAAAGAGTCAAACTGTGCACTGTGTTAAGAGGGCAAGGAAAAGAAATGTCACCATCCACACACACTCCCTGCACACACACCAAGGTGGGCTGTATACCACGCACCATTGCCTTTATTGATACATGGCTATCAACAGTGGTTGTGAGCATTAAAACACTTCCCAGCTTGTAAAAGTATGTTGACGCTCAGTAAAACGTTGACTTTGTTCCATGACATTCACAGTGTGACTATGAGGAGGCTCACGCACGGCTCAAAGTTGTGTTTATACGTTGCATTATCTCGCAAAAATGAATGCCAATATAGACATGGCATTTTAATGAACATGTAAATGACATATATAGATTCATACATACACACATATACTGTACATATATAAATACACACATACATATACTGTACATATACATGCATATATATGCACATATACAGTACATTTAGATATACACATTTACATACATTTAAACATATACATACATATAAAAATATATACACATATGTACACCCTCTACTACTACGACTTTTTTTTTTTTTTTTTTTTTTTTTTAAATGGTACTTAAGGTTTGTACTTTATCCTATTCTTTTTTTTTAGCTTCACAATTGTTATACTACCCCCTGGAGGGCATTATCATTTTAAATATGGTAAAGACATTTACTTTCCATAACACAGACTAAAAGAAGTAACCGTTTCCTAGTTAAGGAAAAGTGATGTTGCCCAAGACTCCAGGTGTGAGAGGCCCTATCAAAAGTCTCCTGTTAAGCCACTAGACTAATGCCTGATATTGCTGTGGATTAACTTAACTGCCTCCCAAGAGATAGACCAGAAATCTCACATATATAGAGGATTCAGAACCCAGTCTTCAACCCCATCTGCTTTGTTCCCAGGCTCGTCCCACTCCCCCAACTCTTGCTGCTTTTCAGTTTTATATAGATTGAACAGTAGAGTCAGATGTGTCCAACAGCTCACTCATCGCAAAACAGGGGAAATCCTCTTTTTTTTTTTTTTTCCTAATGAAGGGGCGATGTATCGACCCAGGCCCCTATACTTAATTAAAAGGGATTTTTCACAGACTTCATTAGAGGTGAGGAGCAGCCTGGCAGATTTAATCACTGAGTCACTTTCCTCCAACACCAGGAACAAATGGGATCCTCTTATTTTCTCCTCATATTCCCCACACGGACCAGAGAAAGTTGATCTGTACCACACCCCCGCAGTCAATCAGTCAACATGTATGTTCTACACAGACAAAAACAGCAGCAGCTGCTAGACATGCTGTAATTAAATGGAGCCCAAGCCAAAACCATGAGTTTTCCCCATTCTGGATATAGGCAACACCGTGGTTGAAGAGAAAATTCAAGAATTTTTTTTTTTCAGATTTTAGAGTATTGCCATAAAAACAGGCGCTGATTATTTCCTGCATCACAACACCTCACATATCCAGGTAATTTTCCTTCAAACAGTTGTATTTTGTGTTTTTGTTGCTCAAGCTTAAGACACAGCGAAAGCTAAATACTTAACAAATTAAAGAGGAAGGCAATTATGGAGCCAATTTGCAGGTATTTAAACATCAAGCTGGAGTACCTCATAATCCATTGTTTGCACTTGTCTTAGATGAAAGTTCATCATTACTAAGTGAAGAAAAATGTTTGGTGATTTGTGCATTGGTTGATAATTATTGCCAATGAACACCGTTTTTGTAAACAAAAGACTTGAGACATACATTTTTAAGATTTGATCCACAGTCTCCTCCTGATGCAGTGTTGTATTACATAGAATCTATGGGAAACTGTTTTATTACATTTTTTCTTTTGTATTGAACACTGAAAGATGACGCGGCCCTTCGGTGAAATGATAGTGTGGGTGGTGGCCCAAAACTTATTTGAGTTTGAGACCCCTGCATACATACTCTTAAAATTATTTTTGTTATGGCACATACATTTTGCTCTGTGAAGAAAGACTCATGTTAAAAATGATCTGGAAAGACGACAGAGACCGAACAAGAAACAAATACCACTGATGTGTGAATTATTTGAATTATTATAATTTCTCATGTGTTGATACTTATTAGCTTTGGCTGTTCCAGAATCACTGTATCCACATGAAAAAAAAAAAAAACAATGTTTCATACCTGGAGAGAAGGGAAACTTCAATATTTGAAAATCTTTGGAAGTCAACTTTAACTAGTTTCAATATTTGAGGCTCACTAATCAGGTGTTACTTTTTCCAACATTTTTTTACTTTTGTTGTTTTAGTCTAAAATATATCCCTAATTTTACTTTCATATTATAACTATCCCTCTTTTTGCTATCACATAAAAAAAAAAACTGCTGATGTCATGTTAAAGTCACAGAATGCCACACAGAGCCTGATTAAAGTAACTGCTGACAGTAAAAAAGGTACAATGACATTAAACAGATCAGGCCTCAAAGCACTGTGGGCTTAAGTTGTGCTTTTGTGATGATTGCACCCTGTTGGTGAAACACAAATACTACGAGGATCAAAGAAAGAGTCTGGTTCATTTCATCTTCCTGACATAAAGGGTCTACTCTGCAGCGTTGTGGAGGGAGATTTATACACTATGCACACACTTACTTAGGTGCATGTGCAGTAAAGACGCTACCGAAGATTGCACTTTTTTTTTTATTTTGGTTTTTGTTTTCCTCGATCACCTTCCATCTCCGTCTCTATAAAGCTGCACTGAAATCCATCTCATATTAATTACTCTCTCTTCTCCACATGCCCTGTAACCAATCTGGGAAGCTGAGGATGAATAACTTTGCATTCTAAATCTGCTTTGAATACAAATTTCAAAAGTCTGTTTACACTGCTCTTGGTCAGCTCCTTCCCGTACTCGTCTCCTTTAAGCCCGGGCAGAAAATTTTCATCTTGCTTTCAGCAAAAGACACCACTGAATGCCAAGATGCAAAATGAAGCTGAAGAGTTAGATGATGCTCCTCCTGAAAATAATCTTGGAAATCCACATTTGATATTGGATTGTATTGACTGATTCAATATATAAAAACCTATGAATTTATTTGTGAAGATATGTTTTGAACATATTTCATATTCCTCAGTTTCCATCAATAATGTTGGCAAGTGGAATTTACAAACTGGTTTCTCTTCACTACATGGATGTCATCTTTTAAGAAAAGGAACTTGATGGCTTAAAAAGCAGAGTTCTCCAAGGAGTAAACTTCTCCTGATTCCTCAAACATCTAAAGGTCCCTATAGAAAGATTTGGAGCAATCACATCCATTTACTTCAGTGGCTCTGTGGGTGAAAAGTCACAGCAGGAACTCCTCAATGTCAGGGGGGGGGGTAAAATGTGTCTCAGACCAAGTTAGTTCTGATTCATTCAGGTATGGTTCATTGCTGTGCCTACAGTCTGACAGAACTGTACTACAGGTGAGAACTTGAGTGAAAGGAACTAACTGGGACTGACATGCACAGTGGGGACTTAAAGAGAACCAGTTCATGTTCTCAAACATACATCTCAAACACAAAAAAGTGGAGTTGTGTTATACCAGAAAGTAGAAGATGTAAAAAAAAAAAAAAAAAAAAAAAACAAAGAAAAGTAGGACAACAAGATCTGTGTTTGACCATTTTCCTCCTGCAAGGAAGACACCGTAACCCAGAACCAAAGCATTGTGTGTTCAGATAAAATCCACAATGACTTCCATTCAATGCAGCAAATGTCGTTTTCCCAAGACAGAACACAAGTGCATAGAAAGATAAATGTCAAAAACATTAAGCCATTCAAGCAACAATTTACCTTCAGCTACATTAGTATGTCTGCTGGTTCACCAGCACAGTGACCTTTCTGCCAACCTGCCACACTGCATCATGTATACTAAGATATTCGACAGTGTAGTTGGGAGCAGATCTAAAAATGGCACCAACATCTGTTTCTACTGTCAGGTGGACCATGTTCCTTCGCCAAAGCCATTACTGCTCGACCACACAAAACAATACAGTGGCTTTAGTTAATATGCCAGACAGTTGGAAACCAAAGAGCCACGTCAATAATCAAGATCTGGTCATTAGACACCGTGACAGCTGCTAATGAGCTCCAATAGTGTCATGAATAAAGGGCTGTCAAGCCAACAAATGTCACCTGCGTGCCAGTGTACAGGACAGAATGTTAACCACTCTGCCTGCTTATGTAACCAACATCCACATTAACTCAATGTTAGCCTCTGTTCAACAGTTGTCTTTGTTAACATTTCACAGAAGTGATCTGCTCTTTACCTGCTCATCTGGTACTAACTCATTACTGGCTGCTGTGAGACAATACTCTACACAGTCTTATCTGTGTATCTCTTATCTCAGTGTTCCCCAAACTTTTTTGCACCACGGAGCAGTTAAATGTCTGGTACTTTTTACACGGACCGGTCCTTGACTTGAGGCAGTTAAATACCCCTAAATAAAATTAAATTTAAAATTTCCTACCTAAATTACCTGTGCATGCACACAACAAGGATTTCTCAAGTGCAAACAGCCTATAATTATCTGCTACCAGACTGGTATACGAGGTTAAAATCTTGTATCAATTACATCATTTTGGGCTTGTTTTCACTAAAAAATAACTCCATTGCATTATTGATGGTGGAATCTTAGCCATTCTATTGTTCCGTTCTTTTGTTGATATGGGTATGGATCAAGTGGAAGTAATAGCCAGATGGGGCCAAAAGGAAACATTTCTCTGCTGCCCGGCACCAATTCACCCACGGACCAGTACCGGTCCCCGGCCCAGTAGTTGGTGACCACTGTCTTATCTGGTCACAGCCATTAAGTAAACATGAAAATATTCCCTTACAAATTTGCTAAAAAAAAATAAGACAGTACAAGCTTATGTGAGAGAAGTTACTAAGTAACACTTGACTGTCAGCTCTCAATGTATAATGCAACAGGCAACTTGGCAACAATGACTCCCAAACAAATGGCATTTGATGTTATTGGGGGAGTTGGGCATGGATTCAACACAGGAGAGGTGTTCAGTGTAATTTCAGTGCTGGCAACTACAGCTTTTTGTATATATTTTGGAAGTCCTGTCACTGTGTCCCGACCTCAGAGAAATCATTTTGAGCTGAAAACAGGTTGACTCTGTCTCCTCGTCACAATCCTCAAACGCTCATCACAGCAACTTCACCATCATTACACAATCATGAAAAAAAAATTATACATTACTTGAAAAATATGATTAAATACCAGGTTGGCTCGACAAGGATTACCAGTTCCACGAGGTGCCTCAGCTTGTTTTTAAGACATACAGTGACACCAAGTGGTACAATGTCCACACTACAAACAGCATGACAACAGCCAAAGGAAGAGGCTGTTCGACAACTTTCTTAATTCTACTAAAATAAACAGAAGCCAGATATTTAAAAAAAAAAAAAAAAAAAAAAAACGTATTTCGTATATTACATTAAGTAACATGGACCTCCTTTAAAAACTAAGTTGTACCTGCAGAATATTTTGAGTCTCAGTCCATTTGCTGGTCCATTCCTTGGTCAATGCCAGAACCTGTACAAGGGAGAGACAGTTACAGGTCTATCATCATATGGGAGTAACGTCAGACTCCCAGTTTCACCGACTGGGTGAGCTTGCCTCACCTTTGCCTCATTCTGGTGGAGCTCTTCTTCTACGGTCACAGATGAGGGCAGCTCTCTACTGGTGATCTGAAGTGAAGGAAACAACCCAAGTTTGTCAGTAATACTGTTTGATATAATGGATTATTCAATGCACCAATCGATAATTATCTGTTAAAAAAAGTTGATTTGTCCTGTTTTTCTAATGGCGTATTGTGTAAATCTGAAAAACAAATCCAAGGAAATTACATTTGTATGAAGAAAGTAAAACACAGTAAAATAACAATATATTTTGAAAATAGCTAAAGGATTTGCACAGTACAGCACAGAGTGGGCTTTGATTCAAGCTTATAAACCTGACTGGCTTCCTCCAGCAGTCTTTGGAGCCGGTTAACCTCAGCCTGCAGCTCCCTGATAATCTTCACGCTGTCGTCCTCGTTCACTGTGGGGGTGTTCACTATGTTTTTAGCTCGACTGGCGTAGCGTAAAGTGCTTAGGGTCTCGGCGTAGTTAACGTCAGCGGGCGACACGGCTACCATACACAGAAAATAAGTAACATTCAATGTTGAAATATTCTTGAAGAGTAAAAGCAGTATTTTTCAGGAAGGACATGAGAACAAGAACAGCTCAGGAAACAAGCAGTTCCAGGAGAGCACATACTTGCTATCATTGTTGTTTTGGAGTTTCCACCAAGACTGTCTTTAAGCAGCCACGTCAGCACCGAGTCTCTGTAAGGAATGAAGACTTGCTTGGTTTTTGTGGACTGTCCTGTGCTTAATTCTGCTGCGAGACAAAAAATTTAAATGAACAGTTTCAGAGAAAAGTGTGAACTATTTGTGCACAATATATCCACTTTTATGACACAGGCGTCAAACTCAGGCCCAGGGGCCAAATCTGGCCCGCAGTGTAATTTTATTTGGCCCACAAGATCATACTAAATATGCGTTACATTTGACCCTCCAGTATAAAGCCCTTATAAACTAGTAGGATTTGTAGTATTAGTGATGCATGGTCTTTGTCTTAGCATTTTTTGACATTTTTTGTTGTAGGTCTTTGAAAAAACATTAAAAAGGACCTGAAAAGGATGCAGATAGAAGGAAATACCACTGATGGGTGTTTTTCTGATTTCAATTCTCATGTGGTGATAACACTGAGCAGCTGTTCCAGATTTAATGTAACCAAAAATTAACTTTTAATCAGGGGCAGCAATTGAAGAGGGGCGGGCCAGGCAGTTGCTTGGGGCTGCGGCCACCAGGGGGCCTAGTCAATATTTTTTACTGCAGCCCCAAAAGACACTGGCACTATATCTGGAGAAAAGGAAACATTTATATAAATATTCAGACTGGCCCGTGACTTCATGCCAATTTCTAAATTGTGGTCCACTGTGAAATTGAGTTTGACACTCCTGTTTTATAAGATCATATGAGAAGGTGTCCAAAATGACAAAAAAAAAAAAAAAAACAAACATAAAAAAAAAAAAAAACATAATTATCCTGAACCACATTCGCTCATATTCCCTTGTTAACCTTGGGTTAGACTTTAACTCTAGCTGTCGTGTAACTGTCGCCTACCCAGAGTCGAGATCACACTTCCCAGGGTGACGAGGGATTTGTTGATGTTGGCACCTTCCTTCAGCCTAGTGCCTGTAGCGCGTGTGGCATCGGCTCTCTCGCTGCCTGCCAGGTCTACCAGGTGGACCTTACTCAATGTCTCCCTGGGTAAGTCCGTATCAAACCATGCCTGAGGTGGACAAAATAAACTACATATAGTTAAGGATGAAGTCTAAGAGGAATTCATAAGCAACATCACAACAATAATACGATAAAAAAGACAATACGATAGATAATACGATAAAAAAGCCAATAACAGATCACACTGATCCAGGTGTGGGCAAACTTTGACTTGCAGGCCACAGTTGGTCTTAAATTGGACATTGAAGCCTGGTTAGGAGCAGCTAGATGCAGTGTTTATGTGAACCAAGCACAAATGCTTTACCCTTCTCAATACCATCTATAGAGGAAATGTGACCATTGCAACCAGATGTATAATGACAATATATTAGCAAGCAAATTATGCATTTTGGAAAGCTTTAATGAGACCCGATTATCAAGCTGAATGTGCTGCATCTGGACCCAGCATTAGTTTGCCAATGCCTGCATTAGAAAATAAAAATTACAGCCACCTGTGCTTAGCAATTCACAGAAGCAGCTGAGAATTTAGCACTAAGTTAAACTGAAAGTGAGCTTTTCCAACTTTTCTTCTTCCTATTTTAGCCCAAAATGTATTTAATGGAAATTCTGTGCTGTTATTTGCTGTACATTAAAAAATCTTTACATTACCAAAAAAAAAGTGTTTTTCACCTGCATGAAGGTGATGGTGAAGATGGCGTGAGAGCGGCTGCTGACATCGTTCATGGCCGTACTGGCGGTGGTGCGGTTGGTGTTGCCCAGGTTAATTAAAACCTCCATGTCACTGTAGCTGTGTACGAGATGTTTGGAGAGATCTATACAACAGTTAGTGAGAGTTAGGATTATCACCATCTGCTACTTCATGCACTTCGGTTCATCGAAGAGCAACATAACATGCATGCTTACTTTTCACGTAGGGTCCGTCTCTGGGATGCTCCCGGACTCTCAGGTTTCCACCCTCAGATGGAGACTTGTTCATCTTTAAAAGGTCTCTCACACGTTCGTTATATATCTCCAAATAGCTGATAACAAGACGAGACAAATCAGGAGAAAGAACAAAATGGTGACTTAAAAAAAAAATCACTCATTAGATATTCCCCTGTCTTCTGTATCAACTGTAACTCCAACTACCTCCATGTCCTCTCACTGCATCCATCAATCTCCTCTTTATCTCCTACCTGGTAGCTCCATCTCTAGGATCATTCTTCTACCAATGTCTCCACTGTCTCTCCTCCGAAAATGTCCAAACCATCTTAATCTGGCTTCTCTGGCTTTTTCTCCAAACCTTTCTGTCCGTGTTGTCCCTCTTATGACCTCATTCCTGTTCCTGTCCATCCTTTGTCTCTCCTAAAGAGAATCTCAGCATCTTTAACTCCTCCACCTCCAGCTCTGTCTTCTGTCTTCTATCTATTCCTAGTGTCTCTAACCCCTACATCACGGCTGGTCCCCTACATGTCTTATTAGATGAGGAAAGAAAAGCAAAATGATTTATAAGGAAAATAATTCAATAGGTTTACAGCCATATGAACCAAATTTAAAAGGTTTGACTTAAATTAACGAAATTATTATTCAGTTATGTTTAATGAATATATAAAAAAACTAAATTATTCTTAGAAATGGAAACCAACCTTTGAAATAAATGAATATCTGACTTATTTCATTTACTTTGGATTTGAAATTACCATATTATACTGCATTTACCAAGTAACCCTCAACGACCAAAAAATAAAACTTGTTGTTCGTTAGTTTTCTTTTACCTGACTTCCGTACGAAATGACACGGCTTCACTCTTGCTCTTGTTTGCAATCTCCTCAAACAAGCCTTCACCGATCCTTGGAATTACACCTTTATCTTCCTTGGACATTGAACAGGGAAAAAAAGTAGTGCATTCAAAACTTGGTGTAGAAAAATGTACAGTCAAAAATAGTGTACTTTTAAATGACAATTTAATTTTCCTTCCATTATGTTCTCTTAATTTGACTGTCCATGCTGTCCGCGACCACTGATCAGAGCGTGCACGTACACTGGTTCATCTGATATGGAATTACTGAGGCGTAAAAGCAATTCCACTCCGAGCTGCATGCCCTCTTGTTTTAATTACAAAGTAACAGATAGTAAGCATTAAGACCCATATATAATTATCAGCCATGTTGACAGCAGCTCGGCTGATGACCTTGTCCAGGCCCCTAGGTAGACGGGCTGAATCCTCACGGGGAATGTAACTTTTCAATTGCAGCGCAAGGTGATGAGACGCAAGCTATGGGTTGCTGGCCTCATCACGTTTTCTGATTAGTGAGGTGAAACATGGGGATAAATGGAGAGATGGGGAAACGACTTCTATCGTTGGAAGGAGTCACTTTCGTGAACTCAGTAGTTAGCACTTCTTACTACATGGTAAAGAGCTATAATGCTTGAAATGTTTTATCTAACATACATGACTAAAAACTTGGAATTCTACAGCCAGTAATCTTTATCATTTATAAAAAAAAGCTAACAGGTTCTCTAAAAGCATTTTGTTTTGCTTTATCTCCAATTCAACTGCTATTTTACCAGATTTATGCTATAATCACTTCAGTTTTTGTTTGTGAAGTAGAAGTTACTCACACAGTCCAATTTGGAGGCAGGAAACAAACAGTAACATTTACTCAAGCCAGAATGGAGCAGTAAAACAATTAAGTGTTGTTGTGATTAACTGTTGTCCTATAGAAACTGTAATTCCACTCTTCAAAGGGGAATAAGGCAGGTGTCTGAAACCGTGGAATGATATTGCAACCCCCGCCTTGATGTGAAAGTTGAATTTCTAATGTGAAATGTGTTAAAGTTGAATATATTATAAATATAGTGATATATAAAATAATATTTTATAGATTGGATCTCCCCAGTTTATGGTAAATCCTTTAGTTCTCAAAACCCCGATCCACAGTCTCCTGGTTCAGTGTTATTTATTTTTTAGTTTTTTTTTCTTTTGTAATGAACACTGGAAGTAGACGCGGACCTTTGGTGAAATGATAGTGTGGGTGGTGGCCCTCAACTTATTTGAGTTTGAGACCCCTGGAAAGTAATGAAACAGGTAACCTGTTGTTCCTTCACAGCACAGCAATTCTTTAATTTACCAAAATTATACCTATATAATGTAACACGACACGTTACACGTTAAAAAAAAAAAAAACTAGGAACACATTTAAATCAAATATGTTAGTATGACTGTATTTGTATTTATTAAAATGTGACAAAAAAAGTAATACTCAGTTTCAGCCAAATTAAGCCATTTCCAGATCACTTTCGGTGGCTAGAGGTTTTGATAAAAATATCTACTGCAGGCAAATTGTTAATATTCTACCAGATACTTAGGAGCTGCCAGTGTCTGACTTGACCACACATGCTGTTAACAACTTTGACCATGTCTAAGACAACAGATGAGACAGGACTCACTGCATGGCCCATCATGGTGAAGGATTTCCCAGATCCTGTTTGGCCATATGCAAAAACACACGTGTTGAAGCCTTCAGATGCAGCTTTCAGCACATCGGCCCCCAAGTCACTAAAAACCTATTAAAGAATAAATGTAGTAAAATTCATTTGTAGACTTAAAAAATAACAACTGAACCAATAAACTATTCGATAGACGAGTGTAGACTAGAACAGAATACATTCCGTAGGCCTGTAGCAGCAAACATAAGCGTAAACACTCGTAAATAAAAAATAATATATATAGTTTGACACGATATTGAGACAAAATTGAAAAAAAAAGTTAACCTAACGGCGAGAGAACAAAAAATTAAGGCGTAAATTATATTTCAAATGGGAAAAATGCACATTATACGAGCGAAAATAATAAGATTAATAAATTATGTGAATTATACGGTTACCTTTTCTTGACTTGCAAATTGGCGACCTGCTTTGTCAGATGAATCGTACGAGAAATCAAAAGAAAAGGCCTTCACCCTTTCCTTTCCTTTCTCTCCTCGGATATGTGGAGGCTACAAGTCAAAAACAACTGTTTGCATAACTCAGTTGAACTCATTTTAAATAGTCATCAAGTGTATGTTTATATGTTATACCTTCTGAATATACGTGGTGCTACCGCTCACACGAATTATAGATTTGGACGACAGCTGCTTTTCTCTGTGTGCGTGGGGAAATGAGCGTCGTTATAAGAATTACAATTATTCCTAAGTCCAACATGTAAAAACATTCTACCTTTGGTTCAGTGGTCGAACGCGGACCGCCACTCTCACTGACGCCATTTTACAACAACCTGGCGACTCTTGCTCTTGTCAGACCTCTGGTTATGACTTAATTAAAGAAAGTCGTTTCATTAGTACACCTGCTCATTAGCGTTAACCATAAAAGGGATTCTGTGAGAGGCGAGGCCAAATATTCTCCAAATTATTTGACCATTTTTTATAAATTACTCATCATTGAACCCTGTTGGGAAATGCATCATGAAAATAGAAAAATAAAACAATACAAAGTCCACTATTATTATTATCTCATTATAATGTTATCCCGCTCATCTCCCCTGGAGGGCGCTGCAGGCCGTGACTCCTTTGAATACCACTTCCGCTGTGTTATACGCCCTAGTCATGTTCTACAATAGGAAGTATATGTTGAGTGTTCCCGTAATCGAGCCTCGTTTCCCATGATGCATTGCACCAAACAACCGGCGGGGACATTCAAAGTTGTGGCAGAACTTTCGTATGCATTTAATCCCGTGTCTCAGATGAAAGATATGGAAACTACATTATCGAACAACGGCGCTAACAATGGCTTAGAATCGAAATCATTATTGTCTTCAAAAGGATACGAGGGCTGTGCACAGGAACCGATTGTTTCCAGTGAAGTATCAACGGTACACGGAGTTCCAGACACCTCGACTTCACAGCGAACGTCTCAGGAGACGGACGAACAGTTTCCTTCGACGGTCATTAATTCAGAGTTAATGGGCAATAATGTGACCGAAAAAAATGGCGTTTCGACTGAATGTATGTCAAATTTAAAATATGGGCTTGGCGACAGTACAGAAGACAAGGAAAACATCACTACAGTCTTAACTGCCAACACCACAGGTAACCCTTTTAATCGTTATATTAGTGTATTATTAAAACACCGTATTCTAGTCCTCCGTTAGTTTACAGTGTAAACATTACTATACAATACATTTTGGAGAAACATTTGAATTTACATTTAAACCAGTTTGCCAACATAAAGGACGACAGCCATTGGTGGTATTGCTTTCTTGTTATGACATGCATACTATCACAATCAATGACTCATTTGGTCATTTGTATTGGTATTGCAACTATTATTTCAGCGTATTAAAATTACTGTGTGTATCATGGAAAACTGTTTACAGTTCGAGTTGTTATTTTGGGATACATGCACTATTGGGCTACAACATTTGATCGCTCTGTGGCTTAAATTATATCAACCTTGATTTTTAGATTATTTTCACTACTTTGTAAAAGTAAAATTAAATTTACATTTTTAAAAGTAATTAAATTGAAAGTATGTGCACCCATGTGCCTGTGTCTTATTTGGGGTACACTCTGTGATAATGTGTATTAATGTGTATAAAAAGCCAGGGATAGATAGGAGAAAAGTCTCCAAAAGGCATCAAATTATATCTTATATCATTACATAAATCTAGTGTCTGTCAGATCTTTCTTGAAGAATTGTCCAATGAAATTATGGTTTTGACTTAATTTGTTTGCACAATCGATGTTGGTTGGATATTATTCTTCCTCTTGCTTTAACTTCCACTGATTCTGATGATTGTCACGTTTTTTATTACAATCCAATCAAAATGTATTGGAATCTGAAATGCTTTGGCTTCTTATAGCCTTCTCCTGACTTGTGAGCCACAACTATTTTCAGTTTCAGTGTTCTAGATAACTCTTTGTAAGAGACCATGGTGCTCTTTGTTTGGGCATCATCAGATGAGTCTAGGATTTTAAGAATCTGGGCATTTAAAACCCCCGAGAGTGACATCTTTCCAAACAACGATTGAATAATACTATAATTGGAAGTGATATCTATCTAATACCATATTTTGTGCTATTTTTATTGGGGCAGACACTATTCTAACAGAGACTTCATGTGCAGACTGTTGTCCAGATTTGAATACAACTCCCAGTAAACATCACAGCAACACAAAGGACAATGATGCTGAGCTGGTAAGGAGAGCCCAGGAGGAAGGCTGTGTCAATGTCATTTTCCCTGGTATTGTGACACAGGAAGGTTGCTGCCGCTTTGTAAGCGAAATCCTCAAGTGCATTCTTTACCAGAGGCAACAACTCCCCATGACTTATGACCAGCTAGTCTACTCCCAAAAGAAACAGCACACTCAGATGCAGGTAGGAAATGGGTATTTTGTATTCTTTTATGTCAGTTAATGACACAAAATTTACAGTTTTTTCTTTCTTTCTTTCTTTAATTCAGGATAAAGACTCAGTGAAACGTGGGCCTGTACAGACAGCAAATTCCGGCTGGAGAAAGTGTCAGCAGACCCTACAAGACATGGAGGAAGTGCTTCAACAGCTGGAGCAGCTTTTTTGTCTCAGCAGAGTCCCCCGTGTGCTGCTGCTCATGGGCGGCTCCCTTGTCTTGCCAAAAGAGCTTTATGAGATCAACATGGAGGGTTTGGTATTAGCAGGAGGAGATCAATGTCTTCGGGTGTCTTCGTGCTTGAGGCAACTATTTCGCACACTGTTTGTGGCCGATCTCTTGTCTGACAGCAGGTCCGTGCGGTTGATGTCCACCACTATCCTGGTGCTGGCTCACAGAGACTGCGGTGTAGGATGGTTCCGACCTAAACTACAGTTTAAAGTGCCCACCCGTGTTAAAAACCAAATTATTGCACTGTCTTCAGATCCCAGCTCCTTGAGGGACGTAAGAGCAGAGGAGTCGGACTGGAACGACTATGTCTGGTTTCAAGCACCAGTGGCAATTAAGGGTTTTAGCAATTGACACAAGGACTCTCATCATTTGAACCTCAATTACTTTTTAATATTAGTTTAAATCACTTATAAATTGAGTTGTATTTTTTTATACATATGTTTTCTGTGTTTGTTTAAAAAGTACTGTATGTTAGTTTAAGCAACAGGGAGTTATTTGACGGTGTACTTTTTTTTAATCCTATGTATTAAAAAGAATATTTTTACTCAATGTTTTTTGTATTGGAGTATGATATATTTATGTGGGTCTTTTATTAATTTTTATATCGGGTATCACAGAAGCTTATATGAAAACAGCATAAAACATTTGCACATTACAGCAGTGCAATATATATTTTTTGAGCCTGAAACTTAAAAGCTTGAATACATCATGTTGCTTTCCTTAATAACACATTCAATTGTGATTGTCTTTGTGTTTCTTCTTCTCCTTTTGGCCTATACCTTGTTCAGGATTTGCCACAGCAAATAATTCTATTTCACCCTGTTCGTGTTTGTTTACATTTATTAAACAGTTGATGTTGTTTGAGCACTTGGGAATTTTTAATTTTATATCAAAATACCTTTTGTGTTTTTAAGTCATGTTGCACTGGGGTCCAATATGAAATAAATATGCATTTTATTGTTGAATAAATGGACAACATTAGTAACCTACAGTGTATTTCATTTTGAGCAATCAAAGCCTTCTCTACATATAAATGCAATGCGTCAACTGGTTTAATAAAGAATTAAATACACCCCTGTAGTTCATTTTCCTGTGTTTATGTTCCTGAGCTTTCATGTACAATCAGTTTTGTTGTGTCTGACTGGACACAAACAAATTAAACACAATGTTTTCTTCTGTCTTCACGGATTTGTTGAGTCACTGATTTTGAAACAAAGTATTCCGACCACTGCAGATTTTAAGTAATGTCACATTGCTCACTCAGACTCAAGTAGGCTGTAAAATACCTCAGCTGTGACATCATGTTTTCAATAACTGGCTGTCTGTGGACTGTCCAAAGAATTTTTTTTCAGCTGTTCTGAAAACACAGCAGATAAAGTCGACCTCAGTGGTGTGTGTGAATGCTGTTGACTGCTTTTCTAAGGACATTGCATTTTCAGTATATATTCTGCATAAGAATAAGGAGAAAAGCTAACATGTTTTATCCATATTTTGTTAAGATGGACTGATTATTTGCAATGAACTGATTTGTTGTTTTGTAAGATGATACTTTAAAGACTGCAGAATAAACCATTTTCCCAGAATCAACGTTTTTCATCTTACCCTGTTCTCCATACCTTTACTCCAACTCCCTATGTGTCCTCCATCACTGCATTCATCAATCTCTTCTTTAGCTTCCTCGTTGTCTCAATGTCACAATGTGTCCAAACCATCTCAATCTGGCTTTTTTTTCAAGTTTTCCTGTCTGTGTTGCACCCCAATGACCTCATTTCTGATGCTGTCCATCCTTGTCTCTCCTAAAGAGAATCTCACCATTTTTACCTCCTACAGCTCTGTCTCCTGTCTTCTCCCTATACCTAGTGTCTCTAACCCATTCATCATGGCAGGTCTCACAACTGACCTGTAAACCTTTCCCTTCCCCTTAGCTAACACTCATATCACAAATCACTCCTGACACTTTTCTCCAGTTGTTTCATCCTGCCTGTACTCTATTCTCCCCCTCTCTTCCACAGTCTCAACTGCTCTAAACAGTCGATCATCAGTATCTCTCCTCAACCTCTGGTCCTTGTGACTTCACCATGCCACTGTTCTCCCTTTCATTCACACAGGTACTCTGTCTTGCTAACTGATCCCTATTCCTCACCACTGCTATACTATTCTCATAAAATTATTTTAGACATCAAAAGTAGAATTCATAATGTACCTACCGAACAACATACAGAATTATCTATTCTGAAGGATCGTTTAATACTGAAACATACTGTATATCTACCTACATACTTTTACATTATCTATCGTCTGATCCGTCGTTGCCCCTTTTTTTATCCTTTGTGTGGAACCTTCCACCTCGTGATGTTGTTGCCAACTCTGATTGGCTGTGACGTGTTACACCCCGCCAGGCGCAGCCATTTCTTAATCAGCTAGGCTTGTTGTTGTTTTGTTATCGTTTCTCCGTGGTCAGGCTAACGTTGTCACCCGAGTCATGCAGTTGAAAGTCGTCCTTGCTTTTCTCGCGGCCGTACTCGCCGTCGGGTTCGGTTCGATGGTCGGGGGATATAGAGACGTCGACATCGAAAACAATGAAGGAGCACAGAATGCTTTGCACTTTGCTATGGCCAAACACAACGAAGAAAGCAACGACATGTACCAGAGACAAATGTTGGAAGTGGTCAAGGTCCAGGCACAGGTTAGTCAGTGAATCCTAACACCGGACGGTTGGCAGTGTTAACTGGAGGTTCGATGAAAAACGTTTTAATATGTATTCGACGTGGCGTGTATTTACGGAAGAAATTAACTGATTGTACGCCACTACCTCATGATGACGTCCGACAAAATACTAACTACTAAACCAAAAGCTTGCTGATTAACAATCGATAAAAAACTTATTTTTCATCAAAAATTATAAATATTTAGTCGAGAAATTCCAAAACAAGAAAACGCTGGTGTTACTGGCAGAACTACCAAGGGGAAATTCGATGATGTCATGGATTATTAATTCCTTTTGTTTTCAACAAACAAATTATTTAGTTAAATGTTGACTTTGGTACCGACAATGTTAAGAACTGACATTTGATTGTCAATCAATCAAATTGTCAAAAATGTAGTTTTAGTAGTTTTCATGCAAACAAGACATTTAAAACGTTTGTGCTTGTGTATTGCAGCCACACCTTGTGATACACAAAACGTATAATTACACAATATTGTGTAGAATTTAAGGAGTGTCTAAATATACTTTAATCCAATGTTGTGAGACCAGCAATGATGGATGGATTAGAGACACTAGGGATAGACAGAAGACAGGGGACAGAGCTGGAGGTGGAGGAGTTAAAGATGCTGAGATTCGTTTTAGGACAGACAAGGATGGACAGGATCAGGAATGAGGTGATTAGAGGGACAACACAGACAGGAAGGTTTGGAGAAAAAAAAGCTAGAGAAGAAAGATGCAGTGAGGGAGGTACTTTTATTTAGAGTAGAAGGTGGAAGGATCAGGGGTAGATGGAAAACATTGATTTGCTGTGGCAACCCCTGAAAAAAGGGAAGCGCCTGAAAAAGAAGAAGCATTGAAGTGGAGTTCAGAAAACAATCTAAACTGGATAGTTTTTCATGCAGCATTAAACTGTAAGTTTGACTTTTGCCGCTGATTTGATCAACTTCTCTTAATATCAAGTCAGTCACTGACCTTAGAATTTAACATCAGTTGCATGTATTTTATTTATTTACTGTTGCTTTACAGATGTGACAGTGAGAAACAGGAGACTTGAGAGCAGAAAGTGGAAACCTTGAAATTCTTTGGTGGTGTTATTTAACCAGTTCCGATTTCATGACTGTTTTAGTCATTGTAGGTTAGCCACATTTGATACTTCATTAAAATGCTTCCTGAGACAATCATGGAAAGAGGAAGTGAACAAAACGACATACCATGATCTCAAGCTTGCAGAAGCAGAATGAAAAGTGGAACATGTCCAAAATATTTCATAATTTCTACCCTGCAGCTGCTTGTAGCACAGCTGTGGTTTTTTTTTTTTTTTTTATGCCTACCATAGTCGCCATTTCCTTTATTCCCCACCCGTTTCTCTCTCTTTTAGATTGTTTCTGGAATACAATATCGCATTACTGCGAAAATGTTCAGGACCAACTGCAGAAAAAATCAAGAGTGCGCCACCAATACGGCTCCAGATCAGTCTCAGGTAATTTTCGGCACCTTTCATAATTTCTAACACAAGTGCTTTTAATTGCAATATATGTATTTCAGATATTGTATCTTTTTGCATGTTTTCTCAGGTTTACCAGTGCACATTTACTGTGTGGAGCCGCCCATGGATCAGCGACATCCAGTTAAAGAAACAGGAGTGCTAGATGGACAACCCTAACTGATGCACCGCTTAACAGTGTAACCATCTTCAAAAGGGTGTGCTCCTAAAAACAAGCTGCAGAGTCATTAACATTAACACTTATGTTGCTGCACAGTTATTCTTAAATAACCACCCTGAAAGTTAACTGTGTTCATATTCTAACCTTCAATAACCCACGCAGTATTAACTTGTGTTCCCCCATCATAATTTAGTCAAACAAACCTTGTTTTTTTTTTGTTTTTGAATAGCAGTTGCTGTCTTTATATAAATAAAATCAAGGAAGCACTTCAATCTCAATGAGTGGTCTCTACCTGCAATGAATACTTACACTGTCTAAACTTTCATTAGACTTAGACAGACTTCATTGATCCACACAAGAAATTGTTTTAATTATTTACATTGAAAACTAAAATTTTAGGGAAGAACACACTTATGTTCCCAGGTGGTGCCTTCTATTGTTTATAACCTCAAATTCTACCAAAAGACAAATTTGATGTATTGTTTAATAATACATCAATATAAATATAAAAGAGGTTTTACATTAATTACTGATTTTATTGTTTACAGCCACAACAATATGCAGTGTAAGGATATTATAAAGCAACAACAAAATTATAAAAAGTTTTTGGTTTTTTTTTGCACGTAAACGTAATGAAAAGATACACACACATATATGAACATAATGTTTAATAGCAAATACAGTCACAGCAACATTTGCATCAATAGTTCTTTATCCTCACATAATTACATGTCAAACAGGTTACAGATTACCATAACAGGTAATCATATCAAAGGAAAGGTGCTATTACTTTTTGTTTGTTTGTTTTTATCTCAGGTCTGATCTGTTAGCCTGAAATGTGTGTCGGCGAAGGGTTAGGTGGTTGAGTCAATGATCTGAAAAAATGAAGAAAAAAAACAGCAGGTTTAACTCAACTCCTGGAACTTCTCCAGTCGTACCAACCAAGTGTTCCAGTACTGTTGCATGAGCTCGGCGTTGATCTGGTGAGCATGGCCAGGCGAACCATCCTTATAGGCAACTACAACGAGTCCATTTTCAACCTGGAGTGGGAACAAAGTACCGTGTGTCACATACTTATTTCACGCTTAGAGATAGGAATTCAATACACCAAAGTACTGCTTGTGGTTCCAGGTTGAGCTAGTACTTAAAAGGTCAGAACACCATTTCACCTGGTAATTGTAGTTTCCATCATTGTTCAAAGCCCCAGCATAGGCTGCAACTTGAATAGGGTTGTCATATGTGTTGCTGAGAAATGGCTTTTGCTTCTCTGACGTTTTCCAGTCAATCACACATAACACACCTCTGTGGGTAAAGAAGAGTTCCATGTAAAAAGGAATAAAAAACAACCATAGTCACTTTGCAAATTACTGTCTCGTGTACCTGTAACGGGCAACACAATCCACAATTCCCAAATAGTTCAGAGTGTCATGTTGAACAGTGCTCTCGATGGCTCTTGTCGTGCTGACATCTTCCAATATATGAGAGATGCTCTGCATGTAGCCCTGAATATCAGACGGATGCTCTTGTCCGTTTACGGTGTGGTCTTCTGATGTCAGAAGTTCATCCAATGCTGAATGAAATAGTCGTCCTTGCCTGAACAGATCTAAAGGAACACATTTTTTTGTATAAACAATGTATCACATTACATTATAATATGCATTTCAGGCAATGAAGAAGTGTAAATAAACATTTCTCTAAAAAAAGATGTGGAATAGTCATTACATCAGAACGTTATCAGCTGTTTGGATTTCTAAATATCAATATTAATCATGTCGGTAATGGAAAATGTAAGAATAACAAAACGTACTCTGTGTGTATTCTTTGAATCCATCCTCTCCAAGATCTTCGATCATCTTTTTCTTCCATCTCTCCAGGTAGAAGATCTGCTCCGGGGACATTGTCTGCTGAAGAATTCGCGTGACACTCGGTACCACAGAACGCGTTTTGTCCCGTTTTAAAGAAATACGAAGAAGATTTTCCGAATCTTCCGTTTCTTCATTTTTCTGGTCATGTGAGAATGGGTGAAAGGTTTTTGGTTCTCTTCTCTCTTGCCCTTTAGAAGGTGTTTGCGCCTTGATTATACGTCCATAAAGATGCTCGTCCTCCTCCTGGAGGCTCTCAGGAGTTTGGGAAGGGACCCTAGATGTCATGATGGACTTCACCAGTGAAGTGTAGCGCTCACTGTCCCTTAAACTGTATGGACTGCGTTTTTTGGGGGAGTTGAGACAGGGACAGGAAGAAAATCCTCTGAGGGAAAAGGAGGCGCATTGAAGCATGACGGCACTTCCAAAACAAACAACATGTTTTTGGTAGATCATTCTGACAGCGTTTGAACTACACTCAATAAAGACAAAGAAGTTGTTCACATAGGCACATTTACTAAGTAATAGTCCTGTTTTCCCCACTGTTATTGAAGACGGTACTTGCCCAGACACGTTCCGGCGTAACTCACCAACGAAAACACGACACTTTCTAAATGACGCGCCTCTGCGGCTATACTGACATCCGGGACTGGGATTTGGAGTTCTGAATGAAAACGAGTTGCTGCGTTTGAATGGCTAAAAAAACTACATTGCCCAAACAGAAAGCGTATCACTAAAAAACCTCCGAGTTTTCACTAACCTGGCGACATTATTTAAACAACCATTGGTATTAAATTGAGACATTTTATTAGGCTCATGTTCCAAAAAGCCATCCAGTTTATTCGAGTGCAAAATGAAAAGAAAAATTACCCAGGTATAAGACTTCAAGTTAAATGCGTCGTCGTAGGGCAGTTGACATGCAGTGGTCTCCCAACCATGTTCTACAGTTTCTCTCCCATAATAATTTCCTACACTCTATCTTTAAGGTGGTAGCACATTTTATAGGTATTTAATTCCTTGTTATGGGACAGTGGTTGAAAAAATACTGTTTAAAACTTACTCATTTTGGTGGTGTTATTAAATGTTCATAAATGTTGTTTTTTCCCCACAGATTATTAAGTTGGCAGCATGTTTTTGGGACATAAAGTTGCAATTTGAGGCACTTCTGGGACTTTTTCTGTGATTATAGGTTGACTTATTTGACTTTACTTGGTGGTCTTATTTTGATATGTTCAGAAATCTTTCAAGTGTTTCATGTCATGCAAATCATTGCCAGGGAGGACAATTTTGGTAAATCTTTTGAAAAAGTAAAAAAACAGTTTCCTCAGTTAAATTAAAAGATAGAGAGAACTTAATTTGTCCCTCGGCAGTATGCTATGTGCAGTTCTGGAAAAAAAAAAAAGCAACTGTCCTTCGAGCCGGATTTGAACCAGCGACCTAAGGATCACTGTTTTACAACCTACAGTCCTCCGCTCTACCAACTGAGCTATCGAAGGTGTCTGACCACAATAATACAGATATTTTCAAATTTTTCATGCAATTTGAAGCCTGTTTTTTTGTCTGGAAAGTTAAAGTTATGGTGTCCAACATTGAACAAATATTTGAGAAAGTGTAAATTTGGAAAGTTTTATTTTTTTATCTCATAAAGATTAATGCAGAGGAGGTAATTTTTGGTCAAATATTTGAGTAAGAAAGAAAATTGCTGAAAAATTCAGGTTTTGACAAATGTACACATAGTTACAGGTCAGGACAAATTGATGCATTTTTTTATCATTTTTATTTTTTTCAACTTGCTTTTATCAAATCTAACGCCACAGTGGTAATTTTAGGTCCAATTTCTGAGAAGTTAAATATTGGACTTTCAGTTTGAGACACAAACTGTATGGCTAAATATTTTACATTTGGTACATATTGAAGCATTTTTGCGAATTTTCTTTTTACTTTTCCACCAATGTAAATGCACCTGAATAGGGGAGACCAGAACAAAAGTAAAACTGTAAAGGTAAACAGAAACAATACACAGATAGAAACAAAAAAATACACAGAAAACACTGCAAAGTAAGCTTTGAGATCCCAGGGGGCAGTGAGTGGGGACGTAGCCATGCTCAGTGGACCTCTGTGGTGAACTGGCAGTTGGTGACAAAACAACAACACAGAACTGTATTTAAAAAGTCCACATACGCACAAACAGAAGTAGATAAAAACGGTGGTCTGCCGTAACGTTTTAAAGTTAGAATAGCAGTCACTTTAAAACGTTACGCTGGCAGTTGCCACCTACAGCCTACCTGTCCTAACCAAGGAAGTGACGTGTCGTGACCAAGCCAGGTAAGCAAAAGGATGGTCATTACTCCAGGTCCCCCTTCTTTGTGCCAGCCTCGTGATTGGCTGAGAACACAGCATAGCTATTAAAAGAATCAAAGTAATTAATTCCTTCTGCACTTGCTTATGTTTGGTTAGATTTGAAATTTTGTTTCTGGGAGTTTTCAACACATATTATTTAATTGGGGCATAAGGTTAAATTTTTTTACTTTTGGGGCCCTAATTATTTTTAGTGATATTTTTACACGTTCAGAATCCATGTTATTAGGATCACCCAAAGCTATTAACACTTTATGGTCTTGAACTTTGAGAAACCAATACCCCCTGCTTCCTACCTTTAACAAATATGGAAAGATTCCTTTGAAAAAAGTTTTATTTGACTCTACTTTTCGACAGTTTTAGTATTCCTATAAGATGACTCTACATGGCGGAAGTGTAATATGAAAGATTTCATTGAAAACCAATCGTAGCGTAAGTAAATTTGACAAAGCCCAATTAGAATTTAGGTAGGCGGGACTACATCTGTCAGCGTCAGGATGAGGGCGGAAGAAAAAAAATTCGTTGACAGCTCGTCAGGCAGCGGCTAACCAGTGGGTCTAAAGGAGGGCAGTTTCTTGCTTATACTTTTGTTATTTGGATGGTTGGCCTGTGGTCGCAGTTTTAAGTCCTATCATGGCATCGACTTTAGACGAAAACAACAAGGAAAAGGTAAGATAAACGATACCCGTCTTTGAAATTGCTTCGAAAGTTGTACCCTAAAGCTAACATTAGCGTATGCTTTGTGGCAAGTTTTATGAACCGCTAACTTTTTTGACCACATAACGTAAGACACTGGCTGGCGCTCGCTAACGTTCCATGTCACTGTCCGTGATGCCAGTGTCACATGAGCAGTGTCAGATTGCAGTAAAAACTTTGCCAACATGTTGAAACATGCCACCGTTTACGTTTGAACGGCAACAGCAGCCCGTATTCCATAGTTCTATTAGTACTAAAAAGATGGGTTCAAGCTAGAAACGTCAGCATCACCCAGGGATTTAATGTACGGCTGTGACCTAATTTTTTGCATTCTTTTTGTTTTGGAGAGGGGTGGGTATCTCATGTGGTACTCATAAACATCTGCAAAATATTTGCCAAATGTGTCACGCAAGACTGTAGTAGTTGTTCAACCTAAACTATTTTTTTATAAAGTATATAAAGAGTTAAAACTTGAATAAGTACATTCCGACGAGGAGTGAAAACGTTTACGAATACATGTGCCTTTAAACACATCATGGTATAATTATTTATCGATATGATTTTGAGTATTTGCAGAGTTTTATAGTAAGAGATCTTTTTCTTTTTAAATTATCTATTTTTACATTGAATTCCGAGGCATACTATTTTACTAAATACAGCTATTATAGTTAATTAAAGCGTTTAAGTGATTTTCTTAAATATAATCAAGGCTCATATTCATAAGCCTATCTTTATTATTGAGATAGATATGTTTTAGTTTTTATTTTCCCTAATGGCCAAACCCTAAATGTCTTGGGTTTGTTACTGGAACAGATCAGCTCAAGGACATGGTAAATTCTTTCATTTTAAACAGTGTGATTCACAATTTTCACACATATTAAAATTCTTGAACACTAGTCAACTCAAAACAGTTTTTAGAATATTAACTTGATATGGGAATACCAGTAAAGCAGTCAGACTCAAGGAACATTAATAACATTACTGCAATTTTCTTTTTTTTTAGTTGCGTTCTGTGTCTGTCGATCTAAACAATGATGCCTCCCTTCTCATTGACATTCCTGATGCACTCTGTGAAAGGGATAAAGTCAAGTTTACCGTCCATACAAAGGTACATAACTGTTGTATTTTTTTTTTTTTAAACATTGGCTATTTGTTTTTACAAGAGTGTATATCCCTAACACTTTATTTGTTCCAGACAACCCTAAGCGCTTTCCAGAAACCAGAGTTCTCTGTCCCCAGGCAGCATGAAGACTTTATCTGGCTTCACGACACTCTGGTTGAGACCGAGGACTATGCTGGCCTGATTGTAAGTCCATTGTTTTCAGATAATATTTAAGTGTTTTATTTTAGCTTTTTATTTTTGTTCTGGCTTGATCACAAGAGGAATCAGCATGCAAAGACATGTTGTGTAAATTGAGTATGAATAAAGTAATTAATATTTCATGGCATAATTGTTGTATAAGTTGTCTATCAAGTTTCAGAAATAAAACTGGAAATTTAAATGACATTAAACTGGACACAGCGGTTAAATATAACAAGAGAATTTGCAACTTCAGGTCTGTAAGAACATATGGCCTCATTATAGATCTGTTCCATGTTTTCTGCAAAAATGCACATAGAATTGGCAATGACAACTCCACAAATGTTGGCCTGTGCATTTTGTTCTCACTGTGAAATTAATCACAGTTCCAATATATTATTCTCTCTCTGTATTGTAGATTCCTCCTGCGCCCCCAAAACCCGATTTTGAAAGCCCAAGGGAGAAAATGCACAAACTTGGAGAAGGTGAAGCCACAATGACCAAAGAGGAGTACGCAAAAATGAAGCAGGAGCTTGAGGCGTGAGTGAGGCATTATAGCAAAACCATTGTGTTTTTGTCATCTTCAAAGTCTTACATCTGTCTTTCTTTTCTTTTTCTAATCCACCCTAGTGAATACCTGGCTGTGTTTAAGAAGACTGTCCAAGTACATGAAATCTTCCTGCAGAGGTTGTCCTCGCATCCCAATCTAAGCAAAGACCGAAACTTCCAGATTTTCTTAGAGTATGATCAGGATGTGAGTTCCCTTTTAAACGCTGACTTTTAGATGGGAAAGGGGGGAAGTAGAATGTGCTGGACACTTGTGACGCATGGCGCACATCCTGCTGTGATCAGCAGTTTGTCTTATCTACCAGTAACTGTGGTGTTTGTTCAAAGACAAGGTCCCAGCTAAAATGCTTTCTGTGTTATATTTGGGTAGAAGACTCACAAAAATCACAAAATATACCGTTTGCCCCACTTTTACAGTGTAGAAAACAAAGAATCTATTGTAAACTTTACAATGTTTTGTCTCCAATCATTTAAGCTGAGTGTAAGAAGAAAGAATGCCAAGGAAATGTTTGGAGGATTCTTTAAAAACATGGTGAAGTCAGCAGATGAGGTGCTGATCTCTGGAGTAAAGGTGAGGATGATCTCCTGATGATCTGTGTTTGATCATATATCAATAGCAGCTTTGTGGCCACGTTTCCTTTCACAGTGTTTGCTTGCTTACACAGGAGGTGGATGACTTTTTTGAGCAGGAGAAGACATTCCTGCTTGACTACTACAGCAAGATTAAGGACTCCACTGCCAAAGCTGAGAAAATGACACGCTCTCACAAAAGTATTGATAGTTTTTTTTTTCATATATATGTTTTATATATAAATGATAATTTCATTTTAAATAAATGGCTCTTCTGGTCACTTCAGATATTGCAGATGACTACATTCACATCTCAGCCACTTTGAACAGTCTTTCAGCTGAGGATACTACAGCAGGCAAGGCGTGAGTGTAACCTAATGTATAATCTTCAAATTGCTGGGTTGGATGATAATTGAGGGCAATGGTGGCCTTGTGGTTAAGGAAGTGAACTTGGGATTCAAAGGGTTTCAGGTTTGAGTCCATAAGCTGCCAAGTTAGCATTGAGGAGCAGTGTGCATGGGTATTGTCCCAACACACATTGGGTAGTCTCTGCATACCAGGGGTGTCAAACTCACGGCCCGTATACCATTTGTGGCCCCCACCTTGAAAGATGTGAAAGTTTAATTCATAATAATATTTTATAGATTTGTTTTCCACGTTTTATGGTGAAATTTGTAGTTCTCAAAATCCCGATCCACAGTCTCCTTCTGGTTCAGTGTTTTTATTAAGTTTTTTCTTTAATATTGAACACTGAAAGCTGACGCAGACCTTTGGTGAAATAATAGTGTAGGAGGTGGCCCTGAACTGATTGCTCTTGACATATATATTTAACACACCCATTACATTTTACATTTTGTCTTTTCAGGCACTTGGAGAAATTGTCAGACCTTTTTGAAAAACTCAGGGTGAGTAATATCACATTTCTCCAAAAAAAAAAAAAAAATTAGCTTTGGCTAAAACTATTCCTTATTTTTTCTGAGTCCAGAAGGTTGAAGGAAGGGTTGCATCTGACCAAGAGTTAAAACTAACTGAGCTGTTGAGATACTACATGAGAGACATCCAGGCTGCTAAGGTCAGAATTTTCAAATACACTCTAAGTGTGTGATGACTTCGTTATGAATTTCCATTTTAAGTATTTTTATCACTTCTGTCAGGATCTTTTATACAGACGAGCCCGGGCCTTGGCCGACTATGAGAACTCCAACAAGGCCTTAGATAAGGCTCGGCTGAAGAGCAAGGATGTGGCCCAGGCCGAGGAGCACCAGCAACAGTGTCTGCAGAAATTTGACAGGCTGTCAGAGTCCGGGAAGAAAGGTGTGTAGATTGGTGACTGGTTTAGACTCATCCTAAAATCCTTCATCCAATGACATGCATTATATGAATATTGTTGTTTTCACTGTTTTTATTTATAGAGCTCACTGGTTTTAAGGGTAGACGTGTTGTGGCATTCAGGAAGAATCTGATAGAGATGGCTGAGCTTGAAATAAAACATGCCAAGGTGAGAGCTTCCTGCAGCATGGCAAGACTTTCTGACTGGTCCTTCACATTGTAGATGGACACACAGAGAAAGACAAAGTTATAGGAGACAATGCTTTTGTGTCAGAATTAGGAAAAATAAAATAATACAATATATCATCTTGAATAGTAAACAATGAAGGTAAAGTTTACGTGGAGCTCTTTAGTATTTATAAGTATTTCTCGGACATTTGCCAGCAAGCCGCCGTTCAATGCCTCCTCTCATGTCATTGACGGAGTCGTTTTCGTTTTGACGATGCTGAAACACTTATTTGCAATTTAAAGAGGGCTGTTTGCATTCTTTGACTAAAGCTATTTCTATCTGGCTATCTATTTATTTGCCTATTGTTGTGAGAGCTGAATGAGCCCAGTTTATAATGTTAATTGTTGTTTATGGCAAATTATTGTCCAACATAAGACATTATCTCTTTACACTGTTATTTATAGAATGCCTGGGCATAGAAATCATTCAGGGGAAATCGCATGCATATATCAGTATCAGGAAATTGAGTGTTTGGACACTATCAGATATTGAAAAAAGTTAATATGGTTTTAATAAAAGTTGTTGTTGTCCCTTTCTCTCGCCACAGAACAACGTGACCCTACTGCAGGGATGCATTGAGATGCTCAAGAGTAACTGACACTTTTTCTTTGCACAACTGGTTTTGTCCTCATAAGTGACCAGTCGATCATAACATCGCGTATGATGGCATCCTGAGCTCTCCTGCTTGGACCAGTATGCTCCCACCCTGGAGTCCGATGACCTTTTTTAAACCCTGCAGAGAATGACGAGATTGTCTTCATGTTTACATCTCTGTTCTGTGGTTCACCCTAGTCCATTGTCCACGGAAGTCATGGAAGAGATGTCCCTCAAAAATAAGGCAGCCACATAAACGTCTTCCATGTCTTTCTTTTTTGATATTATCTTAATTCTTTTTTTTTCTTTTGACATTTATTCACCTACTATAAACTCTGACTTTATAGTCTTGCCCTTTACTTAATAATGTAACACTTTTTGCCACAAACTTAAAATATGTCATTTGATTTGTTGGTATAATCAACAGGCTTTTTTGTATGGTAATTGAAAGAGCATAATGTGGCAGAAGAAAGATGATAGATGTTTTTTTTTAAGAATTATCTTTTTCACCTATGCACATTTGCCCAGTGAAAACACAAAATTTGTACTGTGATTGTATCATCTCCTCAGCAGACTCCTAATTTTTTCTTCTTCTTTGCTTTTTTTTTTATTTTCCTCTAAATTGTTACTGATATGCTCTTTATTTTCTTGCAAACTTAATAAGTTTATACCAGCTCTTCTAAGCACATGGTTTATCACAAACCTTGAGAAAATGATGCACTAAATAATGAAAAATCGTAACAATGATGACAAGACTCAGTGAAGTGTTAAGAACATAGTTTTCTATGGAATTGAATGTATTTCTAAATGGGATTCCAACTGCGAGATATTCAACAGACTCTTTCTTGCCTGGTATTTTATATAGGAAAAATTCAATAAATATTTTTCTCAAGTTTGACCTTTTTTAAGTCATTTGTCAGAAATGTCTTGCACAGTTACAAAACCTAACCCTCTTCACGGATTCGCTGTGGTGTCTTTCTTACACTAGGTGGCAGTCTGCATCCATTTAGGTGTCCTCTGTGTCCGCCTGTGAATTTAAACACAGCTGAATGAATGTTTGTGTTAAATCCATCGGCCACAGTACATCCTGGAATGAGACAGTGTGATGCATTAGTCAAGCTTTAAGGAAATACCAGAGCACTCATGGGAATGAGCAGCACCTAAATGCACATTTCATGTCTTTCTTTACCCAAAGAACTACGCAACATGGCTAAACAAATAACCCTGAGTGACAAACAGCTGCATTTTTTTCTTTCTACCAGGTCAACTGTTTTAATACTTTATTGCCTTAGCAACGATCTGTGTATTGCAGATGTGAAAACCTTTGGAAAGTGGTGCAAAGGATAGACTCTGGCATTGTGTTGGGATTCACTATGAGGATATACAGCAGATCTGGGCAAACTATGCAGCTGCGTCTGCATCTTAAGCCGTTTGACATAAATGTACAACCTACCAGTGTGTCTCACACATGAATGTGATCCATTACCGGGTTGCAGGGGTAGCAGTCTCCACAACTGCCACCCAAATCACACTGCACCTTACTGTGAGCCTTCCTCTGGGTGGTGAACCCACTGGAAGAGCAACTCAGTGGCAACATGGCAGCGGGTGGATTTAGACATGAAGCCTTGTGGACATGTAACAACAACAATAATAAAAAACATTTACTTTTGCTCTTAACAGTATTACAACAGTATTAGTAATTGCTATATCATAAATTGATTTACTATGTATGTGTAAATTTGTCCGCCTTAAAGAATACACATATATCTATACAGATCTTTTATATATGTATGTATATACGTATATATATATACACAAATATACTCTATATATCAAGTATATACAGTCATATATTTTGTGCATATATAAATAAGATACATACATACATACATAATATGTATAATATGCATATATGTATTTGTATATATATTTATATGTATGGACCACTTTGTCTACTCACAGATAGACAGATAGGTCATGCACTCTGCTGTGTTGTACTTTTACTCCCAGCAGGAACATATTGTTGCCTAATTTCCTCGGAACTCAACTACGGTGACTGACGTCTAACTGTTCACCAATCCAGAGAGCCAACACGTCAGCCATGCGGACTGAGCCTGTGAGCGCACCTGCCTGGTGTCACACTGCTCCTATCAGCTTTCAGCTCAAAAGTCACGATAAGTGCAGACAGGAACCTTGCAGAGTGACCCGTTGTGAAGCGAAGTATGAAGGGTGTTGTTGTAGAGAACGCACCTGCACATGGCACATGACGTAACGCCGCACCGAGAAGTTCTTCACTAACGAAACAGAAAGAAAGACACTTCCTGCCACTCGACAGGATTCCCTTGGTCAATGCAGCAGAGTGTGCTTTATATACTTGTTGCTGAACCTCTTCATGATACTGCATAACTGATAAATCAAATATTTAGTTCGCCTCATTAGGTTATACATACTCTACATATATACATACGCAGATCCTACAGCATTGTAATATTTTAGGACAAACCAAATACTCTTATAGCCTCATCAAGGTCTGAATATTAACAACTGAGCTTGTATTTGCTCAAACCTTGACTTTTTTTCTCCACAAATCTGTTAATATTTATTTATCAAAGCATGCTGCCTTGGAGTCTATGTGACACTTGGAAAAGACTTAATATTGAATATTTTTATTCTAATAAGAAGTTGGTGTCTACCACTCGGGTGGAAATACTGATGAATAAATCAATTGCTTATATCGCCTTTAAAAATAATATTTAAAAATACTGCCATTACTTCCACAAATGATTTATTTCCGTAATCGTTCATTTCTGAAAAGCTCCAAAGACCAAGGGACTTTGTGAGTTTCACGCTTCGGTCAAACCTTCGCTGGGTTGGTGCGACCTGCCCCACTAACTAGTTTATTTTATCGCCCACAGAACAAATATTGAATCTCATCTTGAATTCAAAGTGCTTCACACTCTAAGACTCGAGGCGAATCTTATCTCCTGGCAGAATTACCCAAAAGGAAATATTTAATTAATTTCACAGCTGGCTCGGTCTGGCACTAGTTACCACGATGACTACTAAACCATGCAAACATTAAAGCAAATGCATGTTTGGTTAGCAAACATGACCAATGCTGAACTTTCAACAGCTGGGAGAAGGCACAGTCAGCACTAGAAAGGGGAGGGGACTGGCACTGACACGTCAGTTCAACAGCAGCAAAAAAAAATTCAAAGATTTAATTCCAATACTTGTTTTATAAAATCCCCACCTGGTCTCTAGAAAAAAGTTTAAGAAAAATAGCTCTAACGTCTTAAGGTATCTCAGTCACTGGTAGCAACTAAAGCTTTTTTAATCACATCTGTTGGAACACTTAGGAAAGAAACTCCTTGTCATTTTGACATTGTGATTCACACCACTGCACACGTGGTGGATGGTTCCATGCTCAGTGGACCTCAGCGGTAACCTGACAGTTGGTGGATTCAAACCTGGAACCCGCAGTCTGGTTCATTCACTGCCCCCCCACTACTGTACTAACATATTCAGGATACTACCTAACATACAGTGTTTTTAAGCTGAGTCCAAGCACCTTTGACTATTGAGTCTGTATGTTTCTATCAAATCTTTTGCAATTTTTATTCATAATAAAAGTTTCTGAGAATGCAATAAATAGTTAATATGGCAACTAGTCCTGCCAGGTGACCACTGAGGTCCACTGAGCATGGCACCGTCCCCACTCACTGCTCCCCGGGCGCTCAGAGCTGTCCCATGTTCACTTTGGTAATGGATGAAATACAGAGGACAAATTTTGTTGTGTGCTGTGGTGTGAATCACAATGCCAAAATGACAAGGAGTTTCCTTTCCAAGTATTGTTGACTTTTCATTTTACCGTCAACTTCCTGTTCTCTCCTCCATTGGTAAACATTTCTACCAAGAAATGTTCTCCTCAGGTTTGGTGACAGAGAGTTACTTTGATACATATTTGTATATGTCCATAATTCAGTGGTTCGCAAAGTAAGGGGTGCGGGCACACAGTATTACAGAGCCAGGGTAAAGGTTTTGGGTTTTTTTCCCTTACTTTTAATGTCATGCTGCAGGAATTGTGTTAATTTGTCATTTCAAAAATGTTTAAAAATCTGGTCTGGTGGTTTAGGAGGCAGACTTGGGTCCGCAAGGCCTCGGGTTCGGGTCCACCCGCTGCAGGGTTGCCACTGAGGTGTTCTGAGCAAAGCCCCATCCGGACCCACGTATCTTCTTGTGGGGTCACAACCCACAGGAAGGCTCACAGTACACTGCCGTGTGATTTGGGTGGCAGTGGTGGAGGCCTGATGTCCCTGAGACCTGGAAATGGTTAATGAAGTGAAGATTGAGATTAAGAGAAGATAGATCAGAGGAAAATTTAATGGATTGACAAGAGTTTGTATGATTCATCTTTTTTGAATAAAGGATAGGCAGTGGTGGCATAGCGACTAAGGAAACAGACTTAGGTCTCCTAACCTTCAGGTTCGAGTTCACCAACTGCCAGGTTGCCACTGAGGTGCTCTGAGCATAGCACTGTCGAGATCCACATAAGTTCTCATGGGCTCACAACCCACAGGAAGGCTCACAGTGTGCTGGAGTGTGATTTGGGCGCCACCAGCTGCCCCTGTGATCCCTAACATACAAACAAATGAAGATGAATGAATAATAAAGAATAAACCTGCGACCAACCAAATGTTTTGCACTCATTAAATATATTCATGCATGAGTCAAGGACAAGTTAGGGTTGGGCCTTAGAAAAGTGTGTTCCTGTGGCCTGATCATTGGAGAACATTTATCCCACAGTGGCAATTATCAGTGTATTAATTAAATTCCAGTTCATGAAGGAAGCCAGATATGTGGGTGTGGGCAGAGAAACTTTTTCCATTACCATATCAAGCACTCTTTAAGTTTGCTCAGAAATCTGAAGCATTAGGCCAAAACTTATTGGATGCCTCACCAGATTGGTAAAGAGTCGCATAGTCTGTCTCGATTCTCCTGTGATTGTTTTTAGGGCATTAAGAATACAGGTAGGCGTGGAAAGGAGGACAGTCAAAACTTATGCTAACAATGTTATCCTGCAACTTGAACTTGTAGGTGTGGCTGATGGCAAAGCGTTTTAAGAAGCCTGTGGCATGTTGCTTGTTAAGTTTTTTTATTTGGATGTGAAATGATCCCTGTTCTCTTCTGTGTCTAGAAAACACACAAACGAGGTCCCCAGAGAAAGAAAATCCCGAGTCAGAGATTAATAGAATAATGCAATTTGTGTATTACATCTAGTGTAGTGTATAGTACAGATTATATTGAAGTATAGAGTTTTATACAAAGTTGTTAATATTCTATTAAGTCATTTTTATGATGAATATATCATTGCACATTGATTAAAAAAAACAACAAATTAAACAAATACATTTTAAAAAATGATCCAGCATCATCCATTTAGTTGAAATTCATTTTGATCAATTTCTCTTTAAGTGAAGCTGCCTTATAGAATTAAGCATAATTCATAACAATGACTTTAAATTATGTAAGATGGTGTGTTTTTTTTCTGAGACGTATGTAAAAACCAGACTACATTTGAAACCTGCAGCTCATCCTGTCACTCCCCGGGGATTCAATGTGGTCTACTGGGATTTCTTTTACAGTTCTTATAGTTCTAAAGCATCACAACGGTCAGTTGTGTCAAATACGTTCTTATTCCATGCTGTCAGGTTATGTTTGCCCTTGAGAATATTAGTGAATTTGAATAAAAAACAGAACAGTGAACAGTGGAGGTTAGTTGTACACATATATACAGTATATAAGTAGGAAGGTTAATGTTAGTAGTGTTACTAGCTTAAGTGGTAATCATTGCTGTTGAGTAGTCACGATCTCAATTATTGTTATTATTGTTATCATATTTCATTATGATAATAACAATATCCCATTGTTATAGTATTCTATTATTATCATTATTTTGTGTAGGTGTATGAGCATACCCACACACATGTATTACATAGTTAAACTCTATCTTCTGTCATTTACATTTGTTTGACAAACATTTTCCCTCACTACTGATAAATCACGTACTCTCCTTTGACCGAGAAAACTCGTGTTATAGTAAAAAGTCTTGTAAACTGAAGGGGTTTTTCCTTTGCGTAAAAAACTACACTTACCATCGGTCCCACTTCCGGCTTGAGCCGCCTTCAGCCAATCAGCGGCCTTGTCGATCCTCGGTAGCTATCTGGGGCACGGGGCCAGCACGTCTGGCCAGCTCGAAGTGCCACGACTTCACAGCAGACCACGGATTCTCCAGCGGAGTGAGGGGGAGGGAGACCAGTGGAAAAAGGCAACTTTAGCTGCATAGCTGGACAAAATAGGCAGCTTTGTGCAGGAGTCACTTCAGCTACAACGCGGAGCTTTTCAGCCCTCCATCCATTCCCGTTGAAACCAGCAGACGCGGCCACATCACCGGCGGTGAGGTAAAGAATGGAGAATGTTGGATTTTTTTATTCATTGACTCTGCATTTGTTAGCCGGAAAAAGCTAGTAGTTCTGCTAACTACTACTTTGTTGAAAAGACACTCGAATAAAGTTATCTGAAAAATCCCGCAGGTGTTTTTTCGCCGCTGGCTACATACTTTACGGCTTTGTTGTCAGTGTTAAAGTGCGTTTATTGTTACGTAAGACGACACTTTAAACCTTTATTTGCAGGTCGTTAGTCAAGTTCATTGATTCACTGTGTGAGCCACGAAGCCGCATTTTGAAGACGTTTAAAGTGTTTTATTCCATTAAAATGCTTAAAAAAACTGGAGAACGTGTGGGAGTATAACGGTGTACGGCTTCACCGATGCTTTATCGATCCTCATGGTCTCACTGAGACCAGCTGTGTGAACCTTAAATGTTGTTTTTTTTATCACTTTAGATTTGCAATTCGAAGTTCTGCTTTGCATCTAACTTTATAACAGCAAGGGTGTGGTTTAAAGTGAAATACTTGGCTTTTTTCAGACGTAATACAATTAACTACGATTATCTTATTAAACATAAAAGAGGACTTTACACGCAAAGGAATGACGAAAGTTTCTAGAAATTTCTACTCTAATGCATACTATGTGGGAGAGCATTACTCCTGAATGAAAGCCAGATTATCATAAACTCAGGGGAGATGTGGTTGAGCAGCGATACAATGATAGGTTCTGTCGAGTAGTCATCCACTAGTGGAGCTTAACATGTTTCTTTTGAAGAAGTAGCGTTCAGAATTCTCTTCTTCTCTCGAAGTCTGAGTGGAGATGCACTGACGTGTGACATCCCACATCAGGAGTACGAGCAAACTTGCCTTTTTTCCCCCTATGGGCTGGAGTGAGCAAGGACTCTGGACTCTTGCTGTGATTGCACTGAAGTGGCTCAGCAGTTTTCCAGAACCACGTCACAATGTTGGCTCTACTCGGAGAGTCTTCATAGAGGAAAAAAAAATCAGCAAAAAGATCCTTTTTGTTTCAACACCACGATTGTTTAAAAGGGGGGTTTATTAATAGTAGGCAGATAACATCTGCCCTGCAGGCTAAAAATTCAGGAGGGAGATTTTGAGGGCCTTAGAGGCACAGTTTAACGCCTGTTCAGATAGTAATGGATTTGCAATCCGAGTAGTGACCACAATCGATAGCAACATCAATGTGCTTTTCTGTATTGGTTTTGTAAATCTTATGGTTTTTGACATAATTTAACACAATGTCGTCAAAGAATGGTTGGTTTTATTTGGTAAGCAAAATGAATTGTAATTTTGACAATTGTTAAACAATTGTTTAACCAGATAACAAAGTGGTCGTTTCAGTTATGAGTCAACTGATGTTAGTTCATATTTATATATATGCCCTTTTAAGAATATATTTATATATAATATATGTATATGTATTTATATATACGAAATATATATATTTAATAAAAATGTTAAAAAGCATTGTTTATTGTATTTTAAAAAATTTAAAAAAAGTTAAATTATATACATAAATATATTACACAACTTATTAACTTCAGTCATAAGTATGAGAAATGGCCACTTTGTTTATTATTTGGTTAAACATTTTTTTTAAATTGTTAAAACTACAACTAATTTAATATATACATATATACACAACACATATAAATATCAAAATTATTTAATTATATACTGTATATGTATATGCATATAAGATAACTCTCCGTCTTAATCTATTTATTCAGATTATGGGCACATATTAGAGGTGTTGGTTTTCATTAGATTTTACAGGTGGTTTCCTTGTTTAATAACTATCTCTGATTCCAATTTTCTTCACACAGTGAAGAAGATAATGGAAACTAGTGAGAGTGATTTATGGCTGTATGAGCACATGTTGTACCCCTGATAGGGGCCACAATGACAAAGTGAGGGTGCAAGAGGTTGAACAGATGATAAGATTTGCTAGAAAAGACAAAGGTTATGAGGAATAACGGAGAATCCTAAAGGCTGTATAAAGTGCAACCATAGCAGTCAATCAGACAAGATTTTTCCTAAGACATTAGACATGTGTTGTTATAGGAACAAATTAGCTGTTGGGCCAGTTGGAAGACACCAATAATGTTACCTTTTACTAATGTTGATGTTTTGTTATCTTTCATTCTAGAATTCCAAAAAAAGAAAAATGGACATCTACGACCCTCAGACCCTCGGCATTATGGTGTTTGGTGGATTCATGGTGATCTCGGCTGTCGGGATTGCTCTCGTCTCCACCTTCTCCATGAAGGAGACCTCTTATGAGGAAGCATTAGAGAAGCAGCGAAAAGAGTTAGGTAAGGTACCGTCCGGTCGCTCTGAGAAAAAGAAAAAGGACAAAATATCTGAGAAAAAAAGCCGTGGAAAGAAGAAGGACGACAAACCCAATGGAAAGATCCCCGAGCCTGAAAAAAATGACGAGGCTTCAGATTCTGATGTGATCATTGAATCTGTTGTTGCTCAAACTGTGACCGCTGCTGCTCCTCCCGCTCCCATGCCTGAGGTTAAACCAGTTGCCACCCTGAAGCCAGTAGAGAGCCAACCCAAGTCGACTTCTGAAGCCATCCCTGTGGAGCCATCACCTGCACCATCTCCAAAAGACAAAAAGAAGAAAAAGGTGGCTAAAGTTGAACCAGCTGCTGCTAAAACAGCAGTAGCAGTGTCTACTCCAGAAGTAGTGAAGTCCTCTGCTGCCCCTACAACTACGCAAGCCCCAGTTCCTGCATCACCAAAAGCAAAAGCAACGTCTGCATCTGCTCCAACCAAAGCAGCTCCTGCTCCAGCCAAAGCAGCTCCAGCAGCAAAGGCTACGCCTGCTCAGTCAGCAGCCAAGTCTACTCCTGCACCGGCTAAGTCTGCTCCTGCTCCAGCCAAGTCAGCTACGACTCCAGCACCGGCCAAGCCAGCTCCTGCCCAGGCAGCAGCCAAGTCTGCTCCAGCTCCAGCAAAATCCGCTCCAGCTCCAGCTAAGTCCGCTCCAGCTCCAGCACCAGCTAAGTCTGCCCCAGCACCAAGCAAGTCCACTCAAGCCCCTGCAAAAGCAGAAGCTGCTCCAGCCAAATCTGCCCCTGCCAAGTCTGCTCCTGCTGCTCCTGCTGCATCAGGCAAGTCTGCCTCTGGTCCAGCTAAACCAACAGCTACATCTGCAAAGGCTCCAGCTTCCCAAGGAGCCCCAAAACAACAGCAGCAACAGCAACAGCAGCAGCAGCAGCAGCAGCCCAAATCTGCAGCGAAGACAACCCCAGTTCTGGAGGTCATCACTAAGGATGTCCCAGTGATGGCAGTGCCCCCTGTGGGATCGCAGCAGGCTCCTGCTCCAGTGAAAACTCAAGAGCCCAAGAAAAAGTCCTCAAAGAAGAAGAATGAGTCTGGTGAGTAGTTTGGGTATCTTATAATAACAATAATAGTAGTAACAATAATTATAACAATACAGCATATATTACAGTGACTCTCAAATGGCCTTTATTAAATATGAAGAACAAATGTTTTGTTAATCTCAAACAAGATCCTCAAAGATGTCCAGCACCCTTTTCAATTAGAATATGAAAAATAATTTTTAATGAAGTCCCATTTGTTGTCTTCATTGGCTACTTGAACTGTGCAGCATCTCCGGCAATACTGCCCCCTGTCTGTACTCTGATGTTTCTCCTTGGGGCTGCCTTCAGTTGTAAAGAAACGAACTCCAGGTGGCAGTAATGCAACCTTAAGGAAAAATGCAAAATGGAAATGAGGGGGTTTAACGGGAGTGGAGTTAGGAACTACATTTGTATTTGTTTTATTTATTTTACATTGATAATATAATTTTGAAAGTATTTCAGGTCATTTTATTCTGCTTGTTGGACTTTTTTTTACAACCAGCAACACAACATACCTTTTCTTAAAAAGTTGAATTTAAGTTGCTTTTAATTTTGTGCAATGCTGTCAATCCAATGTTGATGTTGAAAAACATTTATAGACATTTAGATCACTCCCATGCAAAAACCCCTTTTCGTCTGTCAAATGTTTAATCTCCGATGAAGTTGTGGGAATGGCTGAGAGACAGGAACTACATTAGCCATAACACTGTTGATTATAGTGAGATTAGAGTGTGAGGCGGACTGAGGGCATGGCTGTATTTATCAGCTGCGTGCATATACTCCCTCCATTTTTGGTACTACCACACTTGTCATTACTGATTAAACTGTGTACCAGCGTAATGTTGTGCCAGTGACTGTAGTGGATAAAGTCCGACTCTGCGCTCTGGAGGGCATAGAGCAGGCCATCTTGTCCAAACACTGCTGCCCTGCTTTGTTAGCTGACAAAAGATCTCAGTGCCCTGACAATGGGCAGAGAGAGAAGGGGGTGGAGTTCTCCTCTGACTGAGGCTTGGCTCTGCCTGGTGCCACGATGCCCAATCATCTTACCATTGTCGGTTTCTGCTGTCAGTCAAAGATTTTTTCAATTAACATAATCTAACAAGGTTTATGTTGCATTTTCAGCCACAGCAGTGGATTCCACGGAAGCACCCCTCTACCTGCCCTATAAGGCTCTGGTGTCCACTGTCAGAAGCATGGTGTTCAGTGAGGGAGAGGCTCATCGCCTTATTGAGATACTGTCTGAGAAAGCTGGCATCATCCAGGACACCTGGCACATGGTACGGTGGTAAAGTGGTCTCAGTGATTTTCCTCCCTTTCTTTCTGTTCTTAGTTTAGATTAGACGTCACTTTATTAATCCCTCTAGCAGTAGTTTGGGGAAATTCACACTTGTTCAAACTTGTCCGTAGGCCACTCAGAAGGGTGACCCAGTGGCTGTCCTCAAGAAGCAGCTGGAAGAAAGGGAGAAGAAACTGGCCGCAGAACAGGAAGACGCCTCTGCAGCAAAGGCACGTCTAAGGGAGCTCACCAAGGTTAGTCGTCACACAGGTGCTGTTCGATTACTGTCACGATATGTCATCTTCACATTGAATTATGAGATTATTTATAGAGAACCCCCTGACGTTGTGTGGCTTCTCTGGGTAGATAAGGCCTTGACTTCAGTTAAAGTACGCTTTTCTCAAATCCCACGTCTACGTTGTGTGATATATATGTCGGCCTGCAGGGGGCAGCAAATGAAAGTACATAGTCTCCCCCAAGGGGAGCAGGATTGCAACCAGCATAGGTAGCAGTTGAGTTCTTCCTGTGTTTTCAAGTGTTGTTTACTTTTGTAAACTGAAATTCATTTTTTTAACAAAAAAAAGGTGACTCTTTAAGTCATTTAAATGAATTTGGTGATTTATTTTAAGCATCATTATCTTGAGATATGTGATGCTACTGACTCAAAGTTGACATAGGATTAAAGGTCATTTTTACATTTGATCAGTTTCCAAATGTACCTACAATGTGTGCTGACGTTTCTGTGTTCCTAACAGTAATGTTGATCATTTCTGTTCATCAGGAGCTGTCAACTGAAAAGTCCAAGGTGACCAATGTGGAGACCAGACTGAGCTCACAGCTGAGTAAGAGGGAGCAGGAAATGATTGCATTGCAGGCTCGTATGCAGGCCAGTTATCAGGACCATGTGGCCCAGACACAGAGGCTCAATGCAAAGGTTATTTTTTTTAATGTTTATTTATCACTTTAGATAATTATATGTCCATTCTCATTGTGCAAGGAACTTAAATACACATTAATGTAATTTCACTACGGTTTCATTGGATGGATTAATTATATATGGAATTGACTGTTTCTTTCTCAGATCCTGAGTCTGCAGGACCAGCTGGAGAAGGGCCCCTCTGCTCAACTAGTCCGTCTGCAGCAGGAGAACTCCATCCTGCGTGATGCCCTCAACCAGGCCACAAGTCTGGCCGAGAGCAAGTGAGTTCACTTCCTGAACAGAGATGTTATGTTTCCCTAATATCCCCAGTGGGTTTAAATCTCAGTACCTTAAGAAACCCATTGGAATTGTTTAATACATAGTAACCAATCACTTACCTTCAATACTGACAAAAAGCATTTTGTTTTTCCATGTAATAGGATAGATAAAAGTACAAAGTGAAAATACAGTGTTTTATTCCAATACCAGAATGTTAACCAAAATGTTTGGCAAACATATCTCTCATTGTCTTCTCTCTTCTGCCCTCAGACAAAATGCAGAGCTGGCAAAGCTACGGCAAGAATGTGCCAAGCTCACAAAGGAGGTTGAGGAGAAGACAGAAGGTCTCCACGCAGACGAGCACATCAGGAAAGGGCTGGAGACCAAGCTGTCTGCTGCTGAAAAGCAGGTCTCCCTGCTGCAGGTGGGTCCAACCTACAGGAAGGCAAACACAGTTTGTTAATATTGATTTTTGTAATAGCTACAAAGGCCATATTTCTTTCTTTAAACAACTAGTTTTTAAGGAGGAAACTCATAGATAACAAACACAAAACTATTTCTTATCCCACACCCACTACTCCCCATCCTGTGGCCCTTTAATTCTATGGGACAACGTTAGTTGCCTTGTAATCACAGGTCTTAAGGCCGGGCTGGAATGCAGCCGTACGATAAAAAGACTTCGGGGGGAAAAAAGCTTTACAGCAGCTGCTGGAATGCGTGCGTGTCCTAGCATCTCACTTCACCTGCCTTCACCGACACAGGCAATAAAATATGCAGAAGTTCACCACCATCTTTAAAAGCATTTGGGTGGAGATGGCGTCCACTACATTCCTTCCACTTAATTATCTGTCCAGACGTATGGTTACAATTCACATGGTCTCCCACTTTTGGATGACTGTCCTGATGTATAGCTGTTAATATGGAGCAAGTAGGACGGCTCTTATCTGGTGGTTTTAGGTGTTTAAACATGTTTTTTTGATACAACCAGTCATCAGTTAGTACAGCATAGATGCAGTGTTATCTTTGAAGACTAAAACCAACTTGTTAAAATGTAATAAAAAGAATTTAAGAAAACTACATGATGTACCATAAAATGTACCATGTGGAGAACAAATCTATAGCATATTATTATAAATCCAACTTTCACATCAAGGTGAGGGCCACAAAATATCATTCCTTGGACCATAAATGGCCCACAGGCCACAGGTTTGAGACCCTTGATATAAAGAGTGAGTGTCTGAGTAGTTCATCTGACATTACAACTTTCTCTTTACCCCATCGTTTGTCTCAAATTATAAAAGAACACTCTTAAAGTGCATGAATATAAATTCCTTTTGGTTTTTGAATTCATTTATTTTAACGCCCTCTTATGCTATTTGACTCATACAGGCCAGTCACGCTGAGAGTGAACAGACTCTTCAGAAGAGACTGGAGGAGGTGAGTGAAGAGCTGAGAACAACACAAAGAAGGACCAGCGGTCTGCAGGCCACTCTGGACCAGGCCCAACAACACAACAGCTCACTGTCAGGTCAGACACATGGAGTTAGTACTGATTGACTGAATGGACCAATTGAAACAATGCACTGGTTATGAATGGGTTTCAGTGACAGCTCTGTTTGTCACTGCAGAATTTCAAGTGCGCGCCGAAAAGCTGGAAGCCGACGTCAGGGAGCGCTCGGCCCAAGTAGATGCTCTCACTGCCCAGCTGGCCGAGGCACAGGCCGAGAAGATTCAGCTCACCCAGCAGGTGACCTCCATCAACACACTGCTGGAGGCTAGTCAAGACAAAAAAGGGGAAGAGGACAATCAGGTAGGACACACTCTGTCAGTTTGAAATTGCACTGATGGCTTATTGTCTGACCCCTGGTAGTAAAGCCCTTAAAACATTGTGTCTTGTGTCTTAGGCTAAGGCTGCAGAACTGGAAAAGCTTAAATTCAGGTAGAAACTGGTTGTCCTTCAGTCAGAATCCAATTTAGATTCAGATTCACAAATGTCTTATTCATTCATTATAAAAACTCCTCTTCTTTCTGCAGCCTCCAGGAGAGGGACAGCCAGTTGCAAGCGCTTCAAGATGAGCTGAAGCAACTGCAAGTAAAGCAGGAATCTGCTGTGAGTGTCACAGTTCATCCATCGCCCAACAGTGTCTCTATTTTAACCGATTCCGGAATAAATGTTAATTCTCATCACAATGTGTCTTTAACAGGAAAACACCATAGTTGAGCTGGAGCAAAGGAACAAGAGGTTTGTTTCTGTCCACCATCTTTTACTCCTTTCAGCTTCTCCATTTTCCAGGGGTTGCCACAGGGCGTCAACAATTTACATCTCCCCCTGTCTGTGTCCTCCAACCATAAATCTCCTCTTCGTCTCCTACTTGGTAGATCCATGTCTAGGCTCATTCTTCTGCCAATGTAGCCACTGTCCCTCCTCTAAATGAGGTCCAATGACCCCATTCCTGATCCTGTCCATCCTCGTCACCCCTAAAGAGAACCTCAGCATCTTTATCTCCTCCACCTCCAGCTCCCCTTCCTGTCTTCTACCAATTCCTAGTGTCTAGCTGACACTCTTCTTGATGCAGTCTCACCTCCACCTTAAAATCTTCTGTCCTTCCAACAGCACCTCATGCAGTCCCACCTCACCACTGTTGTACTGTTCTCATACATATCCTGCACCAATCTAACATACTTCTCTGCCACTTCTTCTTCTGTCCACCGTCTGATTTGAATTATTCTTCACGTGTGTTGATGGATAAATAATAAAAGCTTTTGTGCAATTCAAGGGAGGATGCCAGTCTCATCACATCACTTCAAGATGAGCTTCAAAACCTTAAAGAAGAGATGGCACAAGTTAAGAACAACACAGTAAGTGGTTGACGCTCTCATGCACGTTCTTACCAGAACACTACAACTGTGCAGGGAGTCATCTCTTTTTCATGTCCCTTCTAGCAACAAGATGCCTCTGAACAGCTAAGTCAGCTACAAAACAGGTAAGGACCAGTGTCAGGCCATACAAGTGTCACCCGAGCCTCCTAAAATTGTCAGGACCTAACAATCTTTGTTTTGCATTTCCGATTCCGTGATCAGTTTAACCGAAAAGGACACTTTTATCACATCCCTGCAAGAGCAGTTGACAGAAGTGAGAGAAAAGATGAGCACAGAAACAGTAAGTGTCAAAGCAGCACTTCATCATCAGTTAAATGTTACTCCAAGTCCACTCACACATGCGATTTCATCACACTGTACGTTATTTATCAGAGCACAGTGGAACAGCTGACAACGTTCCAGAATCAAACCAAAGAGAGTCTCCGGTCGCTTTTCCCACACATTCCCATGGAGGCAGAAGAGGTGAGAAGAGCTGTTTTTTTTTACACTGAGTAGATTTAATTTCTATTCTACAGGTTATAAATCCTACTTTGTCTTTCTGTTTTTTTTCCATCCAGACCAACTGGTTACAAGCATTTACTCAGAAAGCCCAGGAGGCTTTGACCTCACAAACACTGGAGTCCAGTCCAGTAAGGCATTAGTCTGAACTATGCAGAATATTTTGTGACAAATTATTTGGTCATCATTTACATTTTGTTGTTGATTACAGGACTTGTCTGAAAAGCTGAAAGAGTCCCAGGCGAGTCACGGGTCCCTGCAGGCTGAATGTGACCAGTACCGGACAGTTTTGGCTGAAACAGTGAGTGACTTAGACCACAAAGGGTTGTGGGAAAGTTGATATTTTATGTGAAATCTGATTTATTGTTGTTGTTTTTTTTCTCCACCACAGGAGGGAATGTTGAAACACCTACAAAAGAGTGTAGAAGAAGAAGAGCTGGTTTGGAAGTCCAAGATGGCTACATCAGAAGAACAGCTGAAGGCGGTGAGAAGATCACATTATGTTTTTTTTTTCACCATGTGTAAATCAGATTCTTTTAAAAAAAAAACTAACTGATATTTTAAACATAGGCTTTGGAAAAAATCAACAAGATGGAGGAAGAAAATCAAAGCGTATCACAAGTGAGAACTATTATTATCATCATTAATTTTTTAATCAGTTGATACATTCTGATATAAAGTCATTTTTTTTTCCTCTTTCTCTGCAGTTAAAGGAACAGATGATGCTTCTAGAAGCTCAGCTGGAGAAGCAGGCAGACAACCACAGTGCTCTAGAGGAAGTGGAGCAGGTACATTATAGGAAATGATTAAAAAAAAAAAGAGCAAGAATGAGTTTATATTAACTGACATTTAATGAATTTTGAGGGACTCTTTGAAACATTTGTCTCACATCAATTTTCCCTGTGTGGTGTTGTACGTTCAGCTGAAGCTGCAGCTGTCAGAGTGTCAGAGCCAGTTGGATTCGGCCCAGAAGGAATCGAAGGCACAGAAGGAGGAGCTTGTTCAGGTGACTTCACCGACTGAACCTCCTCACATGTCACTCACATGACCATTTTACCGACCCCTTCCTACAGAAGTGGGTAGATTTGAAGAAAGATGGAGTTGGACTACAGGCCATACATAAGGAATTGAAGCTTGTTGGCCAGTGGTCTTAAACTGAAATATGTTGAGGGTCACTGACCCCCACAATTATTTGCCCAAAGGGCCATGTGAGCAGTTAATGTTCAATACAGAAGAAAAAAAAGGTGAAAATGAAATAAAAAATCAGTTTCCCACTGTAATACCACAACACCCTTCTGTAAATCCTGTGGGCCTCGCTAACATTACACTTTCACATCAAGGTGGGGGCCACAATATATCACTCCATGAGCCACAAATTGCCCACAGGCCACAAGTTTAAGACCCCTGTTATAGAGGCCTCTATTTGCAATTACACTTTTAATAAAGTTGATTGACACATTCGTTTTGTAACAAAGTTTTGTCCATGTCAGTATTTTATTTTTCTTCACATTACGCTTTGACTTTTTGAGCCGACAAAAACAAGACAAATGTGCCATATGCCCCCATCAGACAGAGGTTCTGCCAGTGAATTTAGGAAACTTTTCACTGTCGGTGTCAAGTAACACAGAAATAGATCCGTGGATGGAGGATACATGTATAACCTCTGACAAGCGACGACTTCCTGTTTCAGGTCAGGGAGCAGCTGGGCGAGATCAGAATGCGGGCCCAGCCTGAACAGAACGGCCCAACTGAGGCTCAACCCAGTCAGGTTAGGGTTGTAGCGTGTTAGACGTACACCCTTTAACAACTGTCAGAAAGTACTGGACCAGGACCACAGCACTTACTTCAGAACAACTTATTTAATGCTTTATTTTTGTTTAAGAAAAGACGTACGATTGTTATTGCTTCTTTGTTTTCTACTGGCTGAAAAGCCTGAGTCAAACCCACATCCTGACTGAAGAACACGTCACAGAAACTCAGTGACAGATAATCAAGTGCTGCCTTTCCAGTCCGTCCAGTTCTAGAAGACAGCATCTGTTTGTGCTAACCATTATTTGCATTGTGCGGATGTAACTCCTAACCACACTTTTCTCTGATATTTGACAGCATGCTCTTCTCCACTCCTTAACCTTGTTTGCCCTTTCTTTGTAGGAATTTTCAAAACAACTGAAAACGTCTCAAATCTTTGGTCTAAAACTGTCTTTCTGAGTGGAAGCTAACCTGGCACATAGGTCGAACAACTTTGTGTTTCCGCCTGTGTGTGTGTGGATTGTTGTGCAATGAAACTTCTGAACAAGAATGTTTGAATAAACACGGCAATGTCCTAATCGTTTGTGGAGGCCGGTGTAAACAGGGTGTTTGTCGACCATCAGGTCCAGGATCAGTTGACTCAGACGGCAGAGAAGCTGCAGGGAGAGGCCACTCAGAGGCAGCAGCTGTCAGAGGAGCTCCAGCAGGTAACCACACTGATGCTGTTCCCCATTTTTTTTTAACTTTCCTTCTGTTTACTTCAGAAGGTTTCTAGTCAAACCTACAATTACTGTCACGTCAAACTTCCAGGCCCAGAGTACAATTGCAGAATTCCAGGCTCAGCTGGATCTCCTCAAAGTTTCTGCTGAGTCACCAGCAGCTGAGACAGAAGACACCACTCAGCTTAAGGTGTGTGATGACAAACTACATTGTGACAAGTGGAAAGTGGCTTTTTAACTTCAGTTTCAATAAAGAAAATCCAGTGAAAGTTCACCCCCCCATCAAATTCTCAACTCATATTTTACATTTTTCAATAACACCCCTTATTTTTCTACATTTTTCTATCCTAATTTCTTCTTTTTATTCATGTATTTTTGATTCAGTTAAAGATGCTGAGGTTGTCTTTAGGAGGGACAAGGATGGACAGGATCAGAAATTAGGTGATTAGAGGGACAACACAGACAGAAAGGATTGGAGAAAAAGCTAGAGAAGCCAGATTGAGATGGTTTGGACATGTTCAGAGGAGGGACAGTGGTAGAAGAATGATCCTAGAGATGGAGCTACCAGGTAGGAGAGGAAGAGGAGATTTATGGATGCAGCAAGAGAGAGAGGACAGGGTGAGATGGAAATTTGTGACTCGCTGTGGCAACCCCTGATAAAAGGACAAGCTGAAAGGAGAAGAAGAAGAATTTTTTGCTTAATATTTAAGGTTGCTTCGTCTGGAAAATACAGATATAGTTTTTGTCGGTTCAAATCATTTCTAAATCCTCTGTTTACTGTTTCAAACTGTTCAAAATTACTAGTCAAAAGCAAAAAAAATGAAAACACATGTAGACAAGCTCAGTAATGCCAAAGATGCATCTCCAATAACTCCTTAAATAGTAGGTCATAGTAAAATGAGGTGATTGGTTCAAGTCCGGTAAAGGTGGAAGGAAACAAGTTGAGTTCATTTCAAAACCTGAAATACACATGTTTTTTTACATTGCTTTTTAATTTATTTTACTCTGGAGTAACAAGTTTGCTGCTGTTGGCTCAGGAGCGTTTGGAGAAGGAGAAGAAATTATCTAAAGACTTGGGCCAAGCAGCGACCAAGCTGCAGCAGCTCCTCAAGGCCACACAAGAGCAACTAACCAAAGAGAGGGAGACGGTGAGAACACTACAGGAGCATCTGGATGGCAAGGTGAAGCTGCACACATTAAAAAAAAATATATATATATGTGTATAATTGTTTTTGTAAAATTTTTTGTTTGTAATTTGTCTTTTTCAGGGCGATTACGTGGAACTGAAGGAAGGAACATCCGTCTGATATATGAAGACACTACATAAATATGCCAAATATGCCTTATTATTACTATAGTTATGCATTCCAAAAAAAAAAAAGAAAATTATTTTACTGTAGTCGATTGCATTTGTTGCAACTTAAGGAAACATGTCGATGATATACGCATTTGAAGTGAGGGCTGGAGAAGGGTGGTCCTGATCCAGTCCTCTACCAAAACACACATTCCACCGAGCATTCTGGCTGTGTCAGAAGTTATTTATCCCCCCCTGCCTTATTGTCCAAACATTTACCCATAGTTCAGTGTTAAAAGGGAAACCGATTGCACGTCAAACGTGCAATAAACCTGTGCAATGACTTTGTTATGTCTTTTCTATGTGGTTGAATGATGGGAGTGTTATATGGTTCAGTTGTGCAGTACCATCAGGGCCTGCGCTCCTCTGTCACTGGTTGCCAACAACACATTGAAAAATTTGGATTTGTATGAATGAATAAACTGCAGTGTCATGCTGTCTCTCTGTCTGCTGGCGTGGATTTGTTAAAACAAGAGGAATTTGTTGGAGATTCATCTGTTGTGACATACTTTCACACCCAGGTTGCATCAAAGACAGTAGGGATGACCAACATTAACATTGTCCAAACACTTTGTTTACGATTCTTGTAGTACAGACCTGGGCAATCTAAGGCCCGGGATCCGGATGCGGCCCGTTTGGCGTTATAATCCGGCCCACCAGATTTGTCCAAATTTTACTTTTAATTTATATTATTGTTATCCTTCTACCTGTAAAGCCAGCATTTCTCCAATAGATGCCTTTATTCAATACATTTCCCATAATTTATCTTAGTTCACGGAAATACTCAATCTCTCTGATCCTGAACTGGCCCGTGACTCAAATTTTAGTACGTGCTGTGGCCTGCGAGTCAAAATAATTGCCCAGGCCTGTTGTAGTAGGATTAAAAAAAAAAAACAATCCTACGTCTAAAATACATTTTCCATTTCAACTTGTAAAATGTTCCTAGTGGCCTGAATACAAACCCAAAGCATGGTTGATCCACAACCATGCTTTACATATGGACAGGGGTAATTTTCTATGAATTATATGCTACTTCTTCTCCAAATGTACAGTTGCCCCTAGTGGCCAAACAACTCTATTGAATCCCCATCAGCCCATAAAACACATCAAATATGTCTATATGTTAGTTGCCCACTGACATACTGTGATTTTTGAAGTGAGGAATTGGAAGAGGTTTTCTTCCATGAAGACCGTATTTGTACAAGTAAGGTGGAATAGTGAACCACAACTCCAGTGTCTGCCAGATCTTTTTGGAGGGATCAAAACACTGAAACGTGTTTTGTCTTGTTTGTGTTTTTTACTATCCTGCAAGCTGATTTTCTTCATCTTCCAGATCTTCACTGATCCTGATGATTTCTCTATTACAGCCTGGACACAGGATATTGGCGTCTGGAATGCTTTTCCGTCCTCTTATAGCCTTCCCCTTCTTTGTCAGTCTATTAGTGCTTAGAAGAATCAATGGTGCCAGTTAGAAGAGTCTGAGCATTTAAACCATCTGAGACTGACATTACATTGTCTTTTTAGATGATGATTGTTAAAGTCCGTGACATTGTCATGTCTCAGCTTTTCAAAGGGGGCAGTACAGGGATTTTGATGCCTTTTGGAGACAACTGGGATGCCAAAACTTTTGATCCCCAATCAGGAACATCTCAGGAGTCTAGCTTTTTTCTTTTTTACAATAATAAAATTGATATTGCTGACATTGGTAAATTAGAATTTTTTTTTGTCATTGTGACACAGCACACCAGGTGAATGTCTTCTTCTTTTGGCACATTCCGTTTTTCAGGGGTTGACACAGCGAGTCAACAATTTCCATCTCACCCTGTCCTCCGCATCCCCCACTCCAACTCCAACCCCCTCCATGTCCTCCCTCACTGCATCTATAAGCCTCCTCTTTGACCTTCCTTTTCATCTCCTACCTGGTAGCTCCATGTCCAGCATTCTCTAGCTTTTTCTCCAAACCTTCATGTCCGTGTTGTCCCTCTAATCACCTCATTCCTGATCCTGTCCATCCTTGTCACCCCCAAAGAGAATATCAGCATCTATAACTCCTCCACCTTCAGCTCCGCCTGACACTCTTCTATCACAAATCACTCCTGGGACCTTTCTCCAGTTGTTCCATCCACACAATGTGAATGTGACCTCTGTATTTAACCCATCACCAAAGTGAACAGTGGGCAGCTTTGAGCGCCCAGGGAGCAGTGAGTGAGGACGACACCCTGCTCAGGGCACCTCAGCAGTAGGAGGATTTGAACCGGGGGCATTAACCACTAGACCACCTATATAACTGCCCATTATATAATGATGAACAGCAGCCAACCAACATTATGGGACATCCATGAAAATTAGGAAACCTTTTGGTCTGAGTGATGAGAGTTGACGCACTGCATGTGTTGTCAACAGTGAACCATCCTCATCGTCTTTAGGAAAGAGAACTTGCACAGTAACATCCTTGCAGTTATGTCACTCTGCCAAAATTAGAAGATGTTTTACGTAGATGGGTGGTGCAGATGGGGTCAATGACTCATGACTGCTCATAGTACACATGGGTGGAGGCCCTGTACCTGGTCTGATCTTCCTGTTTGTTCACACAACTGTACAAGTGAAATACTACTTGGTGTCCCCAACATAGAGGTCCGTGCACTCTTCGCTAAACTGAGTGGCATAAACCACCTTGTCCTGCTTGTGTCTTGAAAGACACACAACATTGACATGGATGACTGGGAATCTTCATTGACAGTAAAAGTGTTGAAGTTAATAATTTTATTCAGATTCCAGTTAAGGACTATAGTGTCGGTTGAATCAATTTCATTTGTAAAACATAAATTCCCAAAGCATGTCTTCAAGGACTTTATTAATTTTTATTTTTAGCTCCCGGTCATTGTGATACACACCTTTTTAAGCAGTGGGTGGAGACGGTGCACCTTAGTGGTAGCTGGTGGACTCGAACCTGGAACTCAAGTCGGGTTCCTCAATCACTAATCTACCACTAAGCCAAGGTGTAGCCAAAAAAAGACACCTCTGGTCTGGAACTTTGCCCCGGCCTTTGATTCTACCTACAGTTACACAGAGTGCATTTGCATCCAGCTATTTACATGTTAAACGTCGTTTATGTAAAGTTCCTGGATTTCTACAGACCATAAACATAATGGATTCAGCTCAAAGATCTATCATTGCTGTATCTCATATCCTGGTTCTTGGCATAAACCGTGATTTCCCACCTTCAATTGACGACACCCTGTAAAACAATGTCTCAGCTGTGTTAAGTGAAGAGGCTACAGCTGCCTGGTTTTCCAGAACTAATCATTTTTTACTAACTAACGACAAGATCTCTGTTAATCCCTCTGGAGTATCCTTCGGGAAATGATGCCTCTGATTTAACAAATCACCGTAGGCACCTCAGCGGTAAGGGGGATTCAAACCAGCGGCCTTTCAGACCCAAGTCCACTTCCTGAACCACTAGGCCACCAACTGCCCCAATATACTGATATGCTGCAACTGTACGTATGATCCTGGTAGAGGAAGTAAGTCTGCCCAAACTCTCCTGCTTAAAACAGACCAGTTGTACTCCATAAGTAATACATTTTAAGGTTTAATGGTGTAACACCCGGGAGTGGTGGCCTGGTGGTTAAGGAAGCAAACTTGGTTCCTGAAGGCTTAGTGTTCGAATCCACCCGCTGCCAGGTTGCCATTAAGGTGCTCTGATCATAGCATCGTCCCGACCCACATAACTTCCAGGGGGCTCTCCACCCACAGGAAGGCTGACAGTATGGTGATGTATGACTTTGGTTGCGCCGGCTGCCCATGTGACCGGTCAATGAACAAGCATATGAAGATAAATGAATGAATGAATGAATGGTGTGACACTAATGATGAAAATCCTGTACGTCAAATCCAAGCACATAAGCTGGGGAAAGATGGACTCATGTGTATTTACAGCTGATAAAGTGTATAAGAATACAGTAATATTGGCATCATTGGCATATACTATAACAGGCATGGGCAAATTTTTTGACTCACCTGGGTAAAATCTGTCATTTTAACTAAGATACATGGCATGAGATATATTTATATCTCATGCCATGTAAATATCTCATGATATATACTATGAGATATATATATGATATATGACTATAGTCATGTATAAACATAAAATCCTACATTTCTAATATCCTTAATGATGTCATTCATGCAGAAGTATAATGATGATAATAATAAATTATTTAATTTGGACGAGGCTGGCGGACCGCATTTAAAAATCTTAAAGGGCCACATCCGGCCCCCGGGCCTTAGTTTGACCATGCCTGTACTATAATCATGATTTATTCACTTTTTTTTTGTTCATTTTAATACCTGGTACCACTAAAAAATGCATTTGTTTGGACAAATATTGTCAGAAACGACAGAAATAGCTCATCAGAGTTCAATTTAAGAACCGATACCTATCCATTGCACTAAGGTTTTCTTCATAGCTACGGCATTGTACTGACAAAAACAATGCTTTTGGGCATTCCATGTTTTTGTGTTTTTCAGGTAATATACTCTTAGTGGCACCAGGCATTAAAATGGACAATAATTGATGAAAACAAGGGTGGTCTAATAAATGATTCTATGACCGTAGTATTATTTTATTTTCCTTTTTAAAGTAATGGGTACGTAATCCAGCAAATAAAACAATTACAATACTCACAGTTTGTTTCATAAAGTTTATTTGACAATACTTGATGCATTGGCTACTGCAATCCCAATGGACAACTTTTTCACTCCGTTGTTAAAGGCATTGTTTATTTTGTGTAACAGCCTAGGGTGTAACAGTCTAGAAAAACAGGCTTTGTGTGACATTAACACTCTTTTTTTTTTTGACCTAGTAAACTGTTGGGGGGCATCTTCTCTAGTCCGCATGGTATGACTGACTTGTTCTGAGTTTGTGAGTCTCAGGTTTATAGATGTTGGATCAACATGACCTCGAGCATAGATGAGACAAGTCAAAAGACATGGCATCAACCAAGTCAAATAGCCAGTGTCAGTGTAACAAGACTTTAATGGAGACAATGGATGTTGGAGGTTAATGGCACGAACCCCGTCTGTTACCCTTCTCATCCTGTCTTGCCAATCCACCCTCCCACCACCCATTAGAAATTTTCCCATCCCTGTGACAGATTAGTGAGTGTGGGGGCCAGGGGGGGCGCTATAAAACACTTTCTCATAGTTTCTTGCCCTCGAGCGCGACCAGCTTTGAGTTTTTTGAAATGTTTTCTATGAATTTGCAGTTGTCCGCGATATCACCGCAATCATGGAACGCCATGTCATGCTTGACACCTGCAGAAGACACAGACTGTTAGTTATCCTCGTTTCAGCTGTGGACTTGGACGAGTGAAGTTGGATGATTACCTTGCAGTGCTGTCCTTAAGGAACCCTTGGAGCTGGAGTAAATCATTTTGGTTTTGATCGGTGCGTCATCTGGAGTCCTGAATTAAGGGAAAAATAAAAAAAAAAATCGTTACTTCCCCCCACCAAACCATGTCATTATTAGAAAATACAACAGTATAGGAAAAAAAAACGTTGACTGTATGTAAATTCAAGAAGTCCTAGAGACACTTTTATCAAGGACTTCCTACAGACCTTCCATTTAAGATTGACCTAAACAAAATGTGTAGAACAGAAATAAAAGATGATAATGTAGGAATGTGGCAGAAAATAAATTACAGGTATAGAAAAGGTGTATCTGGACCAGGCATGGGCAAACTAAGGCCCGTGGGCCGGATGTGGGCGGTTGAGCTCATTAATGCGGCCCTCCAATCTTGTCCAAATTAAAGAATTTCTTTGTATTATCATTATACTTCTGCCTTTCCCTGCAATGCCTGGTTTACCCAGTAGATGACGCCATAAAGGCTATTGGAAATTTAGAATTTTAGATTTTATAAATGAGTTTTATATGCCATTTATATTTTAAATGAGCGATGCGTCGCTCTGCTCTAGACTCGGCCTGCAAGACTGAAAATATGCCCACGTCTGGTCTGGACAAAACTCCCTTGACAATAAATGTCCATCTGTCAAAGTTATTTCTGTTTGAGTTGGTTGATTAGGCTGAGTAGAGAACTGTGGTGACAACCAACTGTGAAAAGTCTGTTTCAAGATTTCATCAACTCAGCCCGCAGTACAGTCATAGGTGTGCTCAACATGGTGGAATCTAATAGGGCAACCAAAAAGATACGAGTACATACCACATGATGAAGGCCAGTTCATGTTTGGGCGATTCGTTGGTTTGGTAGTGACAGTCGTACAGAACGTAGCAGCATTCTTTTTTCTTCAACAAACCCATTACAAACATATAGATATCATCCACACCATCCAAATCCTTTTGTGCAAATTCTTGGCCAATCACAATTTCCTTCTCGTCCACAATTTTAAGCAAAAGGACTCTTGGACGAGTTGCGTGGTCTTGATCATGCTTTCTCACGCGCATCACATCGATGGTACGTTGGACCTGGTCATTGACGGTGACCCCTGATCCAGATGTCTGTTTGAGAAAAAAAAAAAAAAAAGGAAAACCATCAATTTAAATGGGTTCACGGAAGTAATCCACAATTAAATCTCAAATATTAAAAAAAATGATCCAAAGCATAAACACGGGATGGTCGGTTTTCTTTTCCCTCTCATATCGCCCTGGGCTTTATGAGCTTTGCTGAGAGATAGAAAGCAGAACAGTGGGAAAGACAAAATTCCAGAGAAAACAGGAAGTTGTTTGTAAGTTGTATTTGGAGAGAAATGCATATCAAACATCTAAACACCACTTTTTTTTCACATTTCTTTTCCAAGTTCCTCTGTAAATTTCCAAGGCTCTGATTATTGCATTCCAGTCATTGTGAAACAAGTTGACACAAGAAAGACCGCCCTAAAGGATTCTCTCCAAACAAGTTTCAGGCTCACTCCATTTTGACGAGCAAACCACACCTTAAACTAGTCCCTTACAGGAGCACTGCCTAACAGCCCTCAGCAAACCAGTTTTTCCTCATCTCTCCAAAAAAAAAAAAAAAAACAACTCTTCAACAAAAAAGCTTTACAACCTCAACTAACGCCGTGAGTTAAACCTCTTTTATATCCCCCCAAAAAAAAACATTTTTAAAGGTGAGGTAGCACTTTTGTCAGGATGTGACTTGAAATCGTGCAAAAAGTACAAAGGAGAGTTCGGCAACAGGCCGCCGCAGTGAGAATGAGTACGGTTTATTTTATTTTTTGTTACTCACCATTTTGCTTCAGAGATGTGAGAGAGCAGGCAGCAGAGAACAAACGACAGCAGCAGTCTCAATGCTCAAGGGTCATAAGGAAGGAGAGCAGGTTGACTCACACAACAGGAGGAGGTAGGAGGAGGACGTCTCCTTCACCGAAGCATTTCAGTTCCCTTATAAGGTAAAAAGCAGGATGAACACTCGCCAAAAGGACTGATCTGTCTACCTGAGGAGAGGGACATGTTTCATCTGCACCAAATTCCAGCAGTCGGTAGTCAGATGTTCAAGGAACATGATTGGTCGCAATCCATTCCAACACGTTGGGCCGATCTCCTTGGAAGAGTTTCTGTACCTTAATGGTCCTGCCTTAGTGGTTATAATGAAGAGTTACTTCCTGATTTGACTGTTTATCACAGGAATTTAGGGGCCAAAAAAAAAAGTCCAGGTAATTTTTTAAGAGGGAGGTTTTTTTTTTTATTTTACTCACCAAAAGAGAAATGGTTTGTTGACTCAACTCAAGACTGAATATTTACAGCAACTTCTCTAGTCTGCAGGGTATGAGTAGTTCAATATATATATATATATATATATATAGTCGGTGTGACAAGACTTTTTTGGAGATCATGGTAATTCTGTCCCCAAAAGGTATGACCAATACAACTCTTCACACTATTGTCCACTGGAGAAGCCAGTGGTCTAGAGCAGGCATGGGCAAACTAAGGCCCGCGGGCAGGATGCGGCCCGCTGAGCTTTTGTAATGCGGCCCGAACCAACCATGTCCAAATAAAGTAATTAATTTCTATTCTCATTACACTTTTGCCGTTTCCCTGCAATAATGCGTTTCCCCAGTAGATGACGTTATAAAGGGTAAAAGAAATTAAGGATTTTTAGGTTTTATACATGACTTTTATATGTCATATACCTTAGTCCATCTTTCTGCTCTGGACTCGGCCCCGTGCCCAAATTTTAAGACCAATTGTGGCCCGAGACTCAAAAAGTTTGCCCATGCCTGGTCTCGAGGGTGAGGATTACTATTTTTTTAATTATTATTTTTAGAACTATTTATCCCTCAGGAGTATCTTTCAGGACATCATGCCTCTGCATTTCACCCATCACTGTAGTGAGCAGGGCCAACACACGGGGAGCAGTGTGGGGGGACCATGTTCAGGGCTTCTCAGCGGTAACTCGGCGGTAGGGGGATTCCAACTTGGGGCCTTGCGGACCCAAGTCCGCTTCCTTAACCACTAGGCCACCAACTGCCCCAGTGAGAGTACTAGAGTGAGACTGTGAGACCATCCATGATGTATGGATTGGAGACACTACCAATAGGTAGAAGACAGGAAGCTGAGCTGGAGGCGGAGGAGTTAGAGATGCTGAAATTCTCTTTAGGAGAGACAAGGATGGACAGGATCAGGGACGAGCAGATTAGAGGGACAAGACAGATAGGAAGCTTTGGAGAAGATACATGTTTCTGGTATAATGGTTATATATTTTTTTCTGCTTTGAAATATTTTGGCAATGGAATGGAGGGGTTACAAGGAGCAGAGGTGGTGAAGGTGCAGAAGTACTGAGAATTAACTGTTCAGAGCAGTGGAGACTGTGGAAGAGAGGAGAAGAATAGACAACATGTAGGATGGAACAACTGGAAGAAAGAGTCAGTAGTGACCTATGTCTCCTCTACCTCTGCGAGTCTGTGAGACAAGGCCGTCCCACATCCTGTTCCAAAAAGCTGGAAGTTTAAATGACGCTACGTCACAGCTGAGTCTACGACACAAAACACTGCAGCCGATGGTAACGTTCAGCTACTGGCAGCTGCAGTGTTTTATTCCTTCTTTTTTGTCTTTATTATCATAACAATCCTGTTATTCGTTGTTGGTCTATAACAACTAATGGCAGTCGGAGGAACTGCGGGCCGCACCGGGCAGGAAATAGTTGCACACATTCCCCGTGGTTGTTGAAAACTACATGTTACTGCAAGTACACTGCAGGTCTGGCCACAACAAACTCCAACTCTGTAGGAACTCTAGTGACATCTACTGGGAAAACACCACAACACCCTCACAAAAACTCTTCTCAACACTGTTGTGACTTGATGTGCTCACACGTGTCCCGTCGAAATCTAAATACTGTACTGAAACGACAGGAAAACATCAACCCAATGCGGCCACTTGGGGGCAGAGTGGTGGATTTTCAAGACATATCATTGTATGTATTTAATCACTATTCCTCATTATTATAAGTGAAAAGACAATAATGTCATTATTATGTATTAATATATGAATATAATTACATTAATATTGATTATTTTTCACATTTTTTTTTCCTGGTACAGTGTTGTTTGTTTGTTTGTTTGTTTATACTTTCTTCCTCATAGGTAATCTGTTCTTCTGCCAACAATAACCACAGATAAAATTATGTTAATTGGTCACTTCAGCTGACATCAGCAAACTATGGCCCATGGGCCAGATGTGGCTCATTTGACTTACTCACAGGCCCTGTCATACTTCAAACGATATTATTAATTTTGTACACATTTTTTAAATTGTCCCTCTAATGATTTAATTCCCGATCCTGTCCATCCTTGCCTCGCCTAAAGAGAATCTCAACATCTTTAACTCTTCCACCTCCAGCTCATTCTCCCGTCTCGTCTCTTAACCATACATCAAACCCTTGTCCAATATTTAAAAAAAAAAAAAACACAGCTGCGATTTTTTAAATTTATAATCTAAACCTTGTTCTAAACCTCAGCTGGAGACTGACCTTCATTATTTCACTCCAGCACCTTTTTGCCGATAGAAACTGTTAACATGGAGGGGAATCTATGTCCGTGCTCAGGTTCAGATGTCCAGTGTGTTGGACTATGTGTTGGTTACAAATCCTGCGCTCAGAGTAAAGGCCTTGAAACACAAAGATGTTTCAACATGAGATAAATCATCTTAACTTACCAGGTTGCAGGGGCAGCAGTCTCTACGACAGCCACCCAAATCACATCGCACCACATTCTAGGTTGCAGCAGGTGGTAAGTCCCATGGAAACCACTTACTTACTTACCCGAGCCCTGGAGTTGCACACCAGTGGATTATTGGATTATTAATTTAAAAAAAAGATAGCAAACACTGTTAGCTTTAAGGAAGCTTTTTTTATTAACATGTTACTGGTCTGATAACAACACAAATCTGTTAAACAGACAATAACATTTAATTGGATGCGTTTGTAATGACTTGTAACACAACTCCAGATTCCTCCACCGTTATTCTCCATTAATCCCCTTTAAAACATCGCCAAATGGAGCCACTGTGAAAAAGTTAAAAACACACAGTTATATCATGTTATATTTTATTATATATATATGTATTTGTTGGTTGGTGTCTACCATCTTACCTGGTTGAAGTTTAGCTTTATTGTACCAGTCTCGTCTTTGTCCATGATCTTGAACACCTCTGTTAAAACACGACAATGATGATCAGGATGATGCTGTTAAACAGCCGTTACCACAGACAACACAGACACGGTCCTGACACTCACCGAGCTGTATCTCCAAGTGAATTAGGCAACAGACAAAATTGTCAAAGTCAACACAATCGTGATCACTGTAGCGCGCCACAATCATCTCATGCAGAGCAGTGTTCAGGGAGAATCCTGTCGAGATATGACACAGGGAGAAAATCAATCACACATTTCTGTATCATATCGCTAATTCCCTGCAAAAAAAAAAAAAAAAACACTGCATTACCAGCATCCTTGACAGCCAACCACATCTCGGAAGAACTCATGAAGCCGCTGGAGTCCTTGTCTCTGGATTTGTACAATTTCTAATGTGGAACCAAGAACACTATCATGTGCCAAACATTCCACTGCTGTTCAGCAGATGTTGATGTGCAGCCAAAACAGTACTCAAACCCACCAGGTATTTTTGTATCTTTGTCCAGAGGATCTTAAATTCCACCAGTCCCAGTTTGCCAGTTCCATCGTTCTATAAATACCGTGTTAAAAAAAGCTATTTTTTTTAAAACAAACAAGCAGAGTAAATCCCAGTGGTGGGTTTTGCATTTCAACTGTAGGCTTTTAGTGACGTCATAGTTTAGTGACATGTTGCCCTCTACGTAGGGCTAGCTAGAAGGCCCTGACGTTGCAATCTCGCTGAGATCATTGATCTCAGCGAGATGATTCACTAACAGTGGGAAGAGCCTTCACTTTTGATTCTGAGGGCAGATTTCATGGACCATGACAACACTAGCTAGCTGAAATATGATTGGATAAAAAGGTTTTTATCCAACTTTTTAAGTGTAAAAAAATATATTTTTTTTAATAATTAGATAAGATAAGAATACAATTCTATTTAAAAATAATTATGAATAAATGTGTTTTTCAAAGAAGGCTTTGCTCATGAATGGGCAGTATTGTGTATCCATGGTTAACTATTCTATCAAACTCACCTGTCTGCTGTGGTAATCAGTCTCACCCAGCTCACCTGGTGGTATAAATTCTCCCTCCTTCCTTCCCTCTGTTTTTCGTTCCCTTTCTCAATCTGGTTCCTGTGAGTCCATGGTCCTGGTCTCCCTGTCTACACCCCCAACCCACACCTCTGTCCCAGCCTGACCTGTTTAACATTGTTTGGTGTTCTGGGTTACTTTAATTTTGGACCTAGGTACGTCATTGACTGTACATTAATGTATGTCTTTTTTGTACTCTTTCTATACATGTTTTTTTTAGTATAATGGTTATATGTTATTTTCTGGATTAAAGTATCTTGGCAGTGGAATGGTGAGGTCACAAGGAGCAGAGGTGAAGTGGTGAAGGTTCAGGAGTTAAGGTACTGAAGATCAACTGTCCAGAAGCAGTGGAGGCTGTGGAAGAGAGGAGAAGAATAGAGTACAGGCAGGATGGAACTGGAGAAAAGAGTCAGGAGAGACTATGTCCTATGTGTGATAGAGGAGTGTCCTATTAGGTGAAGGGAAAGGATATAGGACAGATGTGAGACCAGCCATGTTTAATAGTTAAGAGACTCTAAGAATAGTCAGAAGACAGGAGGCAGAGCTGGAGGTGGAGGAGTTAAAGATGCTGAGATTCTCTTTAGGAGAGACAAGGATGGACAGGATCAGGAATGAGGTGATTAGAGGGACAACACAGACAGGAAGGTTTGGAGGCAAAACAAGAGAAGACAGATTGAGATGGTTTGGACATGTTGAGAGGTTGTAGCCCAGACAGTGAAGACTGTTTTTGTCATTACTTACTATAAACAGATTTGTGAATGTGTCACCACTAACTGGCTGACCACTCACAGCCAGTTGCGTATGTATGCGTGAGGGTTTTTTCTAACTGAGAAAAAAAGGATACATCCAGGAGCTGGACCATGTTGCAGCATGTTATCTTACTGAATCCATTTGTTTTGATGTCACTTCCTGGAAACAGATTTGTCTCAGACATGCGCAGGAAATGCCAAGTCTACTTGCAGCAGAAAATCGTCAAGTGTCCCTTACTTTTAAGCCAAGCTTTGTTGAGGAAATCCTGAAGCTCCGATGCACACATTTCTACATCCTGGAAGCATAGGACATAATGATAAGCTGTAACTGCTTTCTTTGCACATGAGAAGCTCAAGGTCAAGGTCACTGACTTGTCCAGCCAGCAGTCCGAACACCGACTTGAACTTCTCACTGATGTCCTCCTCATCAACATGGACCTGTGGACCAGAGAGTCCAGTTTATTGGGTTAATTCTGACCTCACTAAACAGAATTGATGATGCTGGACCATGTTGTACCTGCTCGACGTGGCTCTTTTGATGTCACTTCCTGGAAACAGATTTGTCTCAGACATGCGCAGGAAATGCCAAGTCTACTTGCAGCGGAAAATCGTCAAGTGTCCCTTACTTTTAAGCCAAGCTTTGTTGAGGAAATCCTGAAGCTCCGATGCACACATTTCTACATCCTGGAAGCATAGGACATAATGATGAGCTGTAACTGCTTTCTTTGCACCTGAGAAGCTCAAGGTCAAGGTCACTGACTTGTCCAGCCAGCTGTCCGAACACCGACTTGAACTTCTCACTGATGTCCTCCTCATCAACATGGACCTGTGGACCAGAGAGTCCAGTTTATTGGGTTAATTCTGACCTCACTAAACAGAATTGATGATGCTGGACCATGTTGTACCTGCTCGACGTGGCTCTCTACAGGATCATCTATTTCGCTGTCAACAAGGAGAAGACACACTAATGATTGGGACTGAACCAATGCTGTGAGACATGTTCCGTTACCAAGCAAAACAAACCTACTGAAAGTCAGCGGGTTTCTCAGAAAATACCCTCAAGTAAAAATCTGCATTCTTGTCTGGATCAAAAGTCGAGGGAATGATAAGGTATTCCCCAGGGGGCAAGGCATGGCGACTGGTCACTTCCCGCTGGTTGATGAAGGTACTGGAGCGAGCCTTTGAGGCATTATAGGCGAAGAATTCTTCTGTCAGGTGCACATCACTTTTGCCACGGTCCTGGAAGAAGACACAACGGTGGACAAACAAGGACACAGTATTTCTTTCCTACCATCACTTTGCAGGACTGTTTTTAGAGAAGAAGAGTGTCTTCATCAGTGTGTGGGTACCTCCTCAGGAAGCTGGGAGACAGAAAAAAAGCAACCATGAGTTTTTGGAGGTGACTATTGTCACTTCAGCTGTCATGTCATTGACGTCTCATCACCTCATAGATGGCATAACCAATCGTTTCCAGGTTCTCCCCCATTTTCTTCTGGCGACGCTTGTTTTTCTGCATCAAACCCACAACGACGGTGCATAAATCGTCCTCGTCCTCATCCCCATCTTCCAGCTTGATGACAAACTGGGGATTCTTCCAGAAGGAACCTAGAGAAGCGCAGCTTTTGTTTTTGAAGCTTCTGCAGAGGTTGATGGTACATAAACCTGTAAATGATTCAAAATCTCATCTGAGAGGTGTCAGACCTATATAGTTTCTGCAGCCACCAGCTGTAACGCCTTTTCTCCAGGAATTCTCAAACTCTGTCTCTGCCCATTTCTTGTACGCATCATCGAGAACATTGGGAGTGAGGTTGCAGATTTCCATGCGGGAAAAATGGTTGATGAAGTCAGAAAATGACATCCTATAGAATGATGAGAGGGTTTTTTTTTAATTCAGAGTATATTTTTTAACTACAACTCCCCTGAGGTATTTTGGAAATTAAAAGGCGAATTTCCTTCTTGTAGCCCACCCTTGTTCAAGTTCCTGTTCATCTTAATGCCTGCTTCCACTAAAGGTTTATTTGACATTTGACATATAACATGAACCCAAAACCATGAAATCCCTAAAAACCACAATTTCTGATAGTTCAATGCGATAACTATCGACGTGAGAACTGCAGTAATTTTGGTAACTATCAAGAAAAATATGGGAAAAGGGTTCGATATCAGCTTCGACATAAAAATGTTGAGATATTTTTGTTGTTATGATTATATTTGTCCAAACATATGAACCTTTATTGGACCCAGGCATTAAATTAAACAAGAAAACAGAAGAGTGGACTAATATTTTTACCAAAATTCACCATCTTCCCGTTTGGTCAGCCTCTCTCGATCATCATCACTGACATCTGTCCATTCATGAGAACTGAAAGGGAGAATGAAAGCAGATGTAATGGCTTTTTCTGCATTTCCATGTCAATTTTGTCAATCAGATAAACCTAGACGAGAACAGGTTGTGACAGGTAATGTAGCTGGACAGGACTATGTGCCACACACTTCTCCACCCATGATTTGAACACAATCTTTAACCAACGAGGCTTAGGTACCATGTTATGGGACGTGCACTTGTGTATTTTTTTTGTTTTAAACATCCTTGACAAGGGAACACTTAACGCCTGAGTTGAATAAAGTTTTTTTTTTAAATGATCTTTCTTTTCTCATGGAAAAGAAAGATCATGGCTTCAGGTTCCAATCCACCAGATGCCAGGTTGTCACTGAGGTGCTCTGATCATAGCACTGTCCCGACCCACAATGCAGGATGTCTCGCAGTATGGTGCAGTGTGATTTGGGCGGCATGGGTGGAGACTGCTGCCCCTGGGACCCGAGTACACATAGGAGGATGAAGATGAAGGTAGGATGTCATGTCTTCCTCACACGTCTTCCTTTTTGAAGACTTTATTACAGACCTGGTTGAACTACAACCTCTATCTGATCTATCCATCTATTTATCCATTTACCTATCTGTCTATCTATCCCCCTACCTGTCGGTCTGTCTGCCTATCTTACTGTTCTGTGTTAATGTTCTTTATGTGACTCTTGAAGGGAAAGGAAGATTTAACATTTTTAGATTTTGGCTGAAACCTGCCGGAAACTTAACTAATTATTTCTGTAGGGTTCTGGTGTAAAAATGTGAATGTTTTAGTAGACATTACTTGTCACTCCAGGCTCCGTTCCACTCCTTCCGTCCCCATGGGTTTCTTACTCTGATCAACTCCACGGTGTCTCCTCTGTACTCCACCTGACACAATCAAATACCAAACTCAGTACGGCAGATTCTCTACATTTACATAAATAAATGTCATGTGTCTTTTTCTCACCCGCTCCACTCCCGTGATGGAATATGCATGGCCCTTCACCAGATTACTGGATGTGATGGTCTCGGAGTCACATGTGCTGTTGACCTGGTAATACGGTAAAATAAAATACGTCAGCAAGAGCAATTTGTCGCTGAGAGATTCGCGGGGAAAACGCATTTCAAAACGTACATCGATGGAGCATCCAAGAAGAGAGCCACGCTGCAAAGCTTTGTCAATGATCTGGAAGAGTGTAGGGTTTGGCTTAGTGAGGTCGAAACTCTCAGCGATGCCTCCAGTGAAGTCCTCGAACCCTTCGGTAGTAGAGCCCCCGGAGAGAGCTTTATAGCTTCCGTTTAGTCTGAAGAAATAAAGGGGAGTGAGGGCTGATGCAGACCAAAGACATGAGGAGGGAAC
>JAFBJS010058871.1:193860-214442 GCA_016785265.1 Paraplagusia blochii
TCTCTACATTTACACATATAAATGTCATGTGTCTTTTTCTCACCCGCTCCACTCCCGTGATGGAATATGCATGGCCCTTCACCAGATTACTGGATGTGATGGTCTCGGAGTCACATGTGCTGCTGACCTGGTAATACGGTAAAATAAAATACGTCAGCAAGAGCAATTTGTCGCTGAGAGATTCGCGGGGAGAACGCATTTCAAAACGTACATCGATGGAGCATCCAAGAAGAGAGCCACGCTGCAAAGCTTTGTCAATGATCTGGAAGAGTGTAGGGTTTGGCTTACTGAGGTCGAAACTCTCAGCGATGCCTCCAGTGAAGTCCTCGAACCCTTCTGTAGTAGAGCCCCCGGAGAGAGCTTTATAGCTTCCGTTTAGTCTGAAGAAATAAGAGGGAGTGAGGGCTGATGCAGACCAAAGACATGAGGAGGGAACACTGACTCAATTCTGCTTACTTGGCGTAGGCCTTCTCCAGCAGTGCGCTCCAGAACTCTGTGTTGTCCTCCGAGTGGACGAAGAGCAGCTTTCCATTTCTGGTAGGCAAACGGTCATCGACCACCACGTCCACCCACTCCCCATACTGCCAGATCTGAGAGACGGAGACAAGAATGGAGACAAACCTGTTTGTGTTTGTCTCTTTTTTCTAAGCTTTGAGAAAAAAAAGTTTGATGTTCAAGGACTGTACCTGAAAGTGAAAAATTCCAGCATAGTTTGTGTCAAAGCTTTGGTCGTGGGGGACGACCCGAGACAAAACCTGCTTATTAAGAGTCAAGGAGGCAATGGCTGTGAGGAGCCAGCAGTCACCTGAGAACGGAGAAACAAAATGGATTCATTAAACTTCATGCAGTTTTGACATGACATTTGTCATTCTTACATGACCCAGAAATGTCACTTTAGCAACTTTCAACAAACAAACAAATAAAACAACAGTAAATGTAAAAAAATATCTTTGTTAAATTGTCATTCAGTTCCAGGTGGGTGGGGCTTAAAAATGTACAATTATCCCCAACAAGATAAAAAAAAAAACATAATTTCTTCAGAAGAAACATGCTACATGTGGTTCTTGTTTGCTATCTATCTATCTATCAATCCATCTATCTATCTGCAGCATAGTTCCATGTTCACCTCATCTTGACATCTTGTAAATTCTCTACATTGTTGGTCAGCTGCTCCTCCTCTCACACAGACACACACTCATGTGTTTATGGTCAGACTGACAACAAAAAAACTGAATGAGCTGCTGGAGGACACAGGAGGACACAGACAGGTTCACAGCTCTTCTATTCTCACTCCACCCATCTTTGAAATCGTCCAAATATACAAATGAAAAGATAAAGTTTGGGACTCACCCAGGGCTCCCTGACAAATATCAGTCCTGCTTGCGTTTTCCACAATGAATTGTGGATTGGAACACAACTCCTGCAGGGAAAATAACACAAATAAAGAACTTTAACTACAATGATTTTCACCTCATCAATACTATCTATCTATCTGCCTGTCTGTCTGTCTGTCTGTCTGTCTGTCTTCTAGTCATTCAAGTTATGGATGTTTTGTGGAGAATTCATAAAGACGCAGTAGGACATATACAGGTATATATATGCAGCATAGTTCTATGTTCACCTCATCTTGACAGACTTGACAGTCAGTACGTCAGCTGCTCCTCCTCTCACACAGACACACACTCATGTGTTTATGGTCAGACTGGGTGTTGACAGAGAAAAACTGAAGGAGCTGCTGTCAGAGGTTTTGCTACTTTTAGTTCCTGGGAATTAATCTCTTCTATTCTCACTCCACCCATCTTTGAAATCGTCCAAATATACAAATAAATAGATAAAGTTTGGGACTCACCCAGGGCTCCCTGACAAATATCAGTCCTGCTTGCGTTTTCCACAATGAATTGTGGATTGGAACACAACTCCTGCAGGGAAAATAACACAAATAAAGAACTTTAACTACAATGATTTTCACCTCATCAATACGATATGTAACATTGTTGCTGCATTAAGACACACGTGGTCAGTATAGATACACACACCACAGTGGTGGCTTAGCGGTTAAGGAAGCAGACCTGGGTCCGCAAGGCTTCAGGTTAGAATCCACGACCTGCCCTCCCAACCCAAATAGCCTCCAGGGGGCTCACCACTGACATTAACATGTTTCAAACTTAAGGCCCGGGGACCAAACGTGGCCCGCTAAGTAATCTTGTATGGCCCTTTTCACCCATTGAAAATAATTATAAGAATAACAACAACAATATTAATAACACGGTGTTGTATCTCTATAATGTGGTCATCCTTCTATGTCATCACCACAGGACCCTCCTCCACCCACCGTGGGTCTCATCCACTCGATGCCTCTCGATTTATACGAGTCCGGACCCAGGTCATCGTAGCCCAGTGACGAAGGCAGCGCCTCAAAGCAGTCATCCTCGAATAGCTGCCCTCTCTCCAGGCAACTGTCCCGCAGAGACTCAAAGTCCTGGTCCAGGTATTTCACCGCATGGTCATTGGTTCTGATCCCTTGCAATTTCTCTCGGTTGTGCAGAATCTTTCCTGCGATGCCGGACATGATCAGTGGCCAGTGGCGGGTGGAGGATGCAGCAGGTTGTGATTCTCTCTGTGTCTCCTGTGTCTGTGACTTTCAAGCGTTTAAATGCAGAGCAGCAGTCTCCACACCTTTGCTTCTGGCTGCTTGTTGAGGTCCGGCAAAACCTGCTGTGGCTGAGAAGGTGACACACTCTCTGGACTGATTGAAACTCAAGAATGTTCAATATTTTGGCCTTGAGGCGTGATGTAGCAAATGAATTTTGGAGGTTTCTGCTGGTAGAATGGGAGCCAATCGATGGTGACCCCACAAGAAGTTATGTGGTGTTGGGGCGGTGGTATGCTCTGAGCACTTCAGTGACAAGCTGGCAGATGGTGGATTCGAACCTGAAACCCACAAACCCAAGTCCACTTTCTTAACCACTTAGACACCACTGCAAGATTAGAAACTGGAGATAAGTGTCAGAAGTGATCTGTGGTAGAAGAGAGTCAGATAAGGTGAAGGGAAAGGTTTACAGGACTGTTGTGAGACCAACCATGATGGATGGATTAGAGACACCAGGAATAGGAAGAAGACAGGAGACAGAGCTGGAGGTGGAGGAGTTAAAGATGCTGAGATTCTCTTTAGGAGAGACAAGGATGGACAGGATCAGGAATGAGGTGATTAGAGGGACAAAACAGACAGGAAGGTTTGGAGAAGATAAATGATTTCAGTATAATGGCTATATGGCAATGGAATGGTGAGGTTACAAGGAGCAGAAGTTGAGAAGGTGGAGGAGTTTAGATAATTAGGATCAACTGTTCAGAGCAGTGGAGACTGTGGCAATGGCAGTCGGAGGAACTGCGGGCCGCACTGGGCAGGAAATAGTTGCACACATTCCCCGTGGTTGTTGAAAACTACATGTTACTGCAAGTACACTGCAGGTCTGGCCACAACAAACTCCAACTCTGTAGGAACTCTAGTGACATCTACTGGGAAAACACCACAACACCCTCACAAAAATTCTTCTCAACACTGTTGTGACTTGATGTGCTCACACGTGTCCTGTCGAAATCTAAATACTGTACTGAAACGAGTGGCATATCATTGTATAAATTTAATCACTATTCCTCATTATTATTAGTGAAAATACATGATTTTTCTTTTTCTTTAGTATGATGTCGTTATTATGTATTAATATATGAATATGATTGCATTAATATTGATTATTTTTCCATTTTTTTCCTAGTTCAGTGATGGTGAGGGGTATTTCATGAATCTTTAGGTACCCAGTATCAGCGTCACTGTGAATGTTTTTCTTTGTTGTCATGGAAACCCATCTAATGTTTACCTCTGTCTTTATCCCATGACTGGAAATCAATACAAAAATGATTTAGTAGTAGATCCCCCCGGTTCTCTGTATCGTCTACTCAAACTCCAACTACCTCCATGTCCTCCCTCACTGCATCCATCAATCTCCTCTTTGTCTCCTACCTGGTAGCTCCATCTCTAGGATCATTCTTCTACCAATGTTTCCATTGTCCCCCCTCTGAACATGTCCAAACCATCTCAATCTGGCTTCTCCAGCTTTTTCTCTACGACTGCCACTCAAATCACATCGCATCACATTGTAGGTTCCAGCAGGTAGTGAGTCCACTGTAAACCAAGCACCTTAACTGGGATTTCAACTTGCCCAGTAGAGGGAACCCTGGAGTTTCACACCAGTGGAGACATTGACTCTGGGCCACAGGGAAAGTTTTATTATTATTAACATGTTACTGGTCTGATAACAACACAAATCTGTTAAACATGACAATAACATTTAATTGGATGCGTTTGTAATGACTTGTAACACAACTCCAGATTCCTGCACCGTTATTCTTCATAAATCCCTTTTAAGACATCGCCAAATCGAGCCACTGTGAAAAAGTAAAAAACACACAGTGGCAGTTTATTATATAAGATTTTATTATATTACATATCTTATATTACATTACATACCTCGTTGAAGTTTAGCTTTATTGTACCAGTCTCATCTTTGTCCATGATCTTGAACACCTCTGTTAAAACACGACAATGATGATAAGGATGATGCTGTTAAACAGCCGTTACCACAGACAACACAGACACGGTCCTGACACTCACTGAACTGTAACTCCAAGCGAATTAGGCAACAGACAAAACTGTCAAAGTCAACACAATCGTGATCACTGTAGCGCGCCACAATCATCTCATGCAGAGCAGTGTTCAGGGAGAATCCTGTCGAGATATGACACAGGGAGAAAATCAATCACACATTTCTGTATCATATCGCTAATTCCCTGCAAAAAAAAAAAAAAAATCACTGCATTACCAGCATCCTTGACAGCCAACCACATCTCGGAAGAACTCATGCAGCCGCTGGAGTCCTTGTCTCTGGATTTGTACAATTTCTAATGTGGAACCAAGAACACTATCATGTGCCAAACATTTCACTGTTGTTCAGCAGATGTTGATGTGCAGCCAAAACAGGACTCAAACCCACCAGGTATTTATGTATCTTTGTCCAGAGGATCTTAAATTCCACCAGTCCCAGTTTGCCAGTTCCATCGTTCTTTAAATATCATGTTAAAATATATATATTTTTAAATACAAACAAGCAGAGTAAATCCCAGTGGTGGGTTTTGCATTTCAACTGTAGGCCTTCAGTGACGTCATAGTTTGTGACATGTTGCCCTCTACGTAGGGCTAGCTAGAAGGCCCTGACGTTGCAATCTCGCGAGATCATTGGTCTGAGCGCTGTTAACTGAACGGGCTGTGTCCATTCACTTACAGTGGGCAGAGGCTTCACACAACCTTTTTTCTGAAGGCCTGGGGGAGATTTTATGGACCCTGTCAACACTAGCTAGCTAGTTTTTATCCATCTTTTTAAATTTATCCATCTTTTTAAAAATTTGCATAAGTGTGTGAGCGTTTTTTCTAACTGAGAAAAAAAGGATACATCCAGGAGCTGGACCATGTTGCAGCATGTTATCTTACTGAATCCATTTGTTTTGATGTCACTTCCTGGAAACAGATATGTCTCAGACATGCGCAGGAAGTGCCAAGTCTACTTGCAACGGAAAATTGTCAAGTGTCTCTTACTTTTAAGAACAACTTTGTTGAGGGTCTTCTGAAGCTCCGATGCACACATTTCTACATCCTGGAAGCATAGGACATAATGATAAGCTGTAACTGCTTTCTTTGCACCTGAGAAGCTCAAGGTCAAGGTCACTGACATGTCCAGCCAGCTGTCCGAACACCGACTTGAACTTCTCACTGATGTCCTCCTCATCAACATGGACCTGTGGACCAGAGAGTCCAGTTTATTGGGTTTATTCTGACCTCACTAAACAGAATTGATGATGCTGGACCATGTTGTACCTGCTTGACGTGGCTCTCTACAGGATCATCTATTTCGCTGTCAACAAGGAGAAGACACACTAATGATTGGGACTGAACCAATGCTGTAAGACATGTTCCGTTACCAAGCAAAACAAACCTACTGAAAGTCAGCGGGTTTCTCAGAAAATACCCTCAAGTAAAAATCTGCATTCTTGTCTGGATCAAAAGTCGAGGGAATGATAAGGTATTCCCCAGGGGGCAAGGTATGGCGACTGGTCACTTCCCGCAAGTTGATGAAGGTCTCGGAGCGAGCCTTTGAGGCATTATAGGCGAAGAATTCTTCTGGCAGATGCACATTACTTTTGCCATGGTACTGGAAGAAGACACAACGGTGGTCAAACAAGGACACAGTATTTCTTTCCTACCATCACTTTGCAGGACTGTTTTTAGAGAAGAAGAGTGTCTTCATCAGTGTGTGGGTACCTCCTCAGGAAGCTGGGAGACAGAAAAAAAGCAACCATGAGTTTTTGGAGGTGGCTATTGTCACTTCAGCTGTCATGTCATTGACGTCTCATCACCTTATAGATGGCATAACCAATCGTTTCCAGGTTCTCCCCCATTTTCTTCTGGCGACGCTTGTTTTTCTGCATCAAACCCGCAACGACGGTGCATAAATTGTCCTTGTCGTCGTCCCCATCTTCCAGCTTGAGGACAAACTGAGGATTCTTCCAGAAGGAACCTAGAGAAGTGCAGCTTTTGTTTTTGAAGCTTCTGCAGAGGTTGATGGTACATAAACCTGTAAATGATTCAAAATCTCATCTGAGAGGTGTCATACGTATATGGTTTCTGCAGCCACCAGCTGTAACGCCTCTTCTCCAGGATTCCTCAAACTCTGTCTCTGCCCATTTCTTGTATGCATCATCGAGAGCATCGGGAGTGAGGTTGCAGCTTTCCACGCGGGAAAAATGGTTGATGAAGTCAGAAAATGACATCCTATAGAATGATGAGAGGGTTTTTTTCTTCAGTATATAATTTTAACCAGAACTCCCCTGAGGTATTTTGGAAATTAAAAGGCAAATTTCCTTATTGTAGGCCACCCTTGTTCAAGTTCCTGTTCATCTTAATGCCTGTTACCACTAAAGGTTTATTTGATATTTGACATACACTACCGGTCAAAAGTTAATGTCGTATTGCACTCAGACGTGAAAGCATAGCACAAATAAGCAATTGGAGTCAAAAAAGAAACTATGGAATCAATTTATAGACCAAAATGTATTCAAAACTGCTGACTCATCAATGTAGCCACCTTTGTCAGATATAACAGCTGAACACACACGAAACATTCTTTCTACAATAGAAATCAAATATTCTTTAAAAGTTCTTCCCATGTCTATTGCAGAAGTTCCCATAATTGTGTGGCACTTGTGGGTTGCTTTGCTTTCACTCTTCTGTCCATTTCATTCCAAACCAGCTCAATGGGGTTTAGGTCCGGAGACTGTGCTGGCCACTTGCTGGATCCAGGGTTGGTGACTTGTTCAGAGTGAGAGACCCTTCACCGAAACGGCTACCACAACATCCTGCAGCGTCACGCAATACCCTCTGGTATGCGTCTAGTTGGTCAGGGGTTCACCTTACAGCAAGATAATGACCCAAAACATAAGTCCAAGCTATACCAGAACTATCTCGTAAAAAAAAAAAAGACGAGAGCCCTTTCACTGATCAACGATTCGGTGATGTTGCCTCCAGTCAACTTTTTTTCCTTAGTATAGATAAGCATGTAGTATTTTGAATTGAATTGAGTTGAATTCTGGACGAGAAACAACGCACGCGGTTTGGCTTGATTCAGCCGAGCACGGCTGCCCGAATGCTTTCGACCCACCCGAGTCAAGCCGAGGCCAGTCGCAAGCTGAAATTCGGTCAAAAGTGGAGACACATTTTTCTCGAAAATTTTGGTCGAGAGACGAGTTGGTCGAGGGCTGTCCATTTCATCCCAAACCAGCTTTATGGTGTTTTTGGACACGGTGATGGCCACTCCATGTTTTCAAGTTTACCAGCTTGTTTTTTTTTTTACAAGATAGTTCTGGCATAGCTTGGACTTATGTTTTGGGTCATTATCTTGCTGTAAGGTGAACCCCTGACCAACTAGACGCATACCAGAGGGTATTGCATGGCGCTGCAGGATGCTGTGGTAGCCATTTCGGTGAAGGGTCTCTCACTCTGAACAAGTCACCAACCCTGGATCCAGCAAGTGTCCAGCACAGTCTCCAGACCTAAACCCCATTGAGCTGGTTTGGGATGAAATGGACAGAAGAGTGAAAGCAAATCTACCCACAAGTGGCACACATTTATGGGAACTTTTGCAACAGACATGGGAAGAACTTTCTGAAGAATATTTGATTTCTATTGTAGAAAGAATACCTCGTGTGTGTTTAGGTGTTATATCTGCGAAAGGTGGCTACTGTGATGAGTGAACCCAAAACAAATCCCTTAAACCACAATTTCTGATAATTCAATATGATAACTATCGACGTGATAACTGCAGTAATTTTGGTAACTATCAAGAAAAATATGGAAAAGGGTTCGATATCAGCTTCGACATAAAAATGTTGAGATATTTTTGTTGTTATCATGATATTTGTCCAAACATATGTACCTTTAGAGGAACCAGGCATTAAATTAAACAAGAAAACAGAAGAGTGGACTAATATTTTTTCCCATGACTGTAGAAAAGACCAAAGCTTAGAATTTACCAAAATTCACCATCTTCCCGTTTGGTCAGCCTCTCTCGATCATCATCACTGACATATCTCCATTCATGAGAACTGAAAGGGAGAATGAAAGCAGAGGTAATGGCATTTTCTGCATTTCCATGTCAATTTTTAAATGTCAATCAGGTAAACCTAGACAAGAACTGTGACAGGCAATGTAGCTGGACAGGACTATGTGCCAAACACTTCTCCCCGCATGCTTTGAACACAATCTTTAACAAACTTGCGTATTTTTGTTTTAAACATGCTTGACAGGGGAACACAGCTTAACGCCTGAGTTGAATAAAGGTTTTTAAAATGGTCTTTCTTTTTCTCATGGTGTCATGTCTGGCCTAGTGATTCAGGAAGCAGATGCCATCCACCAGATGCCAGGTTGTCCCTCACAAAACAGGATGTCTCGCAGTATGGTGCTGTGTAATTTGGGCGGCATTGGTGGAGACTGCTGCCCCTGAGACCCGGTAACACATAAGAAGATGAAAATGAAGGTAGGATGTCATGTCTTCCTCACATGTCTTCCTTTATTACAGACCTAGATCGATCTATCCATCTATCTGTCATGGAGGCCTTTGGTTTCTCCACTGGTCTGATTGCCAAAATCAAGGTGTTGTACAGTGACATTGAGAGTGTGCTGAAGTTCAACGGTGTTTTGTGTGCACCCTTTAAAGTTCAGAGCATGGTAAGACAGGGCTGTCCTCTGTCGGGCATGCTTTATACTATTTCTTTGGAACCTCTGCTAAACTTGATAAGATTATTGGTTCATGGCCTGGCTATTCCAAGTACAGACAATAGTGTTGTTTTGTCGGCATACGCTGACGATGTTGTTGTACTCGTTAGGGATCAACAAGATGTCCGGCTCCTCTGTTCTGTAGTAGATAAGTTCTCAACTGTGTCGGCGGCAAGGGTGAACTGGGAGAAGAGTGAAGTCCTTGCTGTTGGCGGGTGGCGGACTGGCCTACCCGTTCTCCCTCAAGGCCTTGTGTGGAAAACAAACGGCATCAAATATCTGGGTGTTCACCTAGGCAATGACGCCTTTGAGAAGAAGAACTGGGAAAATGCAGCGGAGAAAGTGGAGTGAAGACTAGCTAAATGGATGTGGCTTCACGGTCAACTGTCGTTCCGAGGAAGGGTCCTTGTTGTAAACAACCTTGTGGCTTCAATGTTATGGCATCGTCTTATGGTAATGGAACCTCTGCCGCGCCTCCTGTCCCAGATCCAGGTGCAGATTGTTAATTTCTTCAGGGACAGATTGCATTGGGTGCCTCAAGCAGTGTTGTTTCTATCCCGGGGGAGGGAGGTCAGGGATTGATCCACCTGCCTAGTAGAACGACCGCCTTCAGATTCCAGTTTGTACAGAGGTACCTCAATGGCTCGAGTGACTTAGTTTGGAGAGAAACGGCCAATTGGATCCTCGGTCGTGTCAATGACCTAGGCTTGAGCGCTATTCTGTTTTTGACTGATGTTAGCAAGCTCAGCCTTGCCGGTCTACCGCCCTATTACTGGGGACTGCTGAAATCCTGGGCTCTTCTCACATACACGAGGACGGAGGAGAATGTTTCCTTGCACTGGCTGCTGAAGGAGTCCCTGGTGTGTGGAGCCAGATTGGACATCTGACGGATGCCGGGTCCCTGTGCTCAGCGATTGGCATGCACTCCGTGCGATTGGCCCAGAAATCCCTGAACCTCTGGAAGAGAAGGTTGACGACGGGAGAAAAGTTTCTCCTCTTTCGACACCGCAGTGGTGAGGGCATGCCCAACCCCACTGACCCGTTCCCCCGCATTTACCTGGGACCTGCTTCCGCTGCTCAACCCAACAGCCCCCTACTGCAAGCTGGGACAGTGCTACACCTACAGGATGCTGGTAAAAAGGCAGTTTAAGGCTATACATCAGAGGCACCTGCGTGATAGACCGGAGAGTGTGTGGACAAACAAACTTGGTGGGCGTAGGGCCCAGTGGAGCACCATCTACAAACCTCCACTGAGGAAGAGACTAGGGGATCTACAGTGGAGGGTTCTGCATGGGGCAGTTGCTTCCAATTCTTTCCTGTCCGTTTTTTCGCCTAGTGTTGTAAACCAGTGCCCTTTTTGCAGACTGCCAGAGACTGTCTTCCACATCTTCTCAGAGTGTGGACATCTGATCTATCCATCTATTTATCCATTTAACTATCTGTCTATCTAGCACCCTACCTGTCTGTCTGCCTATCTTACTGTTCTGCGTTAACTCCGTGTCATGTTCTTTATGTGACTCTTGGAGGGAAAGGACAATTTAACATTTTTAGATTTTGTCTGAAAGCTGCCGGAATCTTAACTAATTATTTCTGTAGGTTTCTGGTGTAAAAATGTGAATTTTTTAGTAGACGTTTTTTGTTGTGTTTATGTTGAGGAAAAAAGGACCAAACAACAAAACTAATGTAACTCAGTCAATAACCATTACTTGTCACTCCAGGCTCCGTTCCACTCCGTTTGTCCCCATGGGTTTCTTACTCTGATCAACTCCACGGTGTCTCCTCTGTACTGCACCTGACACAATCAGATACCAAACTCAGTACGGCAGATTCTCTACATTTACATAAACTAAATGTCATGTGTCTTTTACTCACCCGCTCCACTCCTGTGATGGAATATGCGTGGCCCTTCACCAGATTACTGTATGTGATGGCCTCGGAGTCACGTGCGCTGCTGATCTGGTAATACGGTAAAGTAAAATACGTCAGCAAGAGCAATTTGTCGCTGAGAGATTCGCGGGGAGAACGCATTTCAAAACGTACATCGATGGAGCATCCAAGAAGAGAGCCACGCTGCAGAGCTTTGTCAATGATCTGGAAGAGTGTAGGGTTTGGCTTACTGAGGTCGAAACTCTCAGCGATGCCTCCAGTGAAGTCTTCGAACCCTTCGGTAGTAGAGCCCCCGGAGAGAGCCTCGTAGCTTCCGTTTAGTCTGAAGAAATAAAGGGGAGTGAGGGCTGATGCAGACCAAAGACATGAGGAGGGAACACTGACTCAATCCTGCATACTTGGCGTAGGCCTTTTCCAGCAGTGCGCTCCAGAACTCTGTGTTGTTCTCCGAGTGGACAAACAGCAGCTTTCCATTTCTGGTAGGCAAACGGTCATCGACCACCACGTCCACCCACTCCCCATACTGCCAGATCTAAGAGACAGAGACAAGAATGGAGTTGGTGTTTGTCTCTTTTTTCTAAGCTTTGAGAAAAAAAAAGTTTGATGTTCAAGGACTGTACTTCAAAGTGAAAAATTCCAGCATAGTTTGTGTCAAAGCTCTGGTCGTGGGGTACGACCCGAGACAAAACCTGCTTATTAAGAGTCAAGGAGGCAATGGCTGCGAGGAGCCAGCAGTCACCTGAGAATGGAGAAACAAATTGGATTCATTAAACTTCATGCAGTGTAACAACTGACATTTGTCATTCTTACATGACCCAAGAATATCACTTTGAAAACAAATACAACACATGCAAATATAAATGTGGATGTAAAAAAAATAAAAAAGTTATATTGTCATTCAGTTCCAGGTGGGTGGGGCTATCTATCTGGGGTGGGGCTATCTATCTATCTGTCTGTCTGTCTGTCTGTCTATCGCTCTGTCTATCTCTTTGTCTATCTTTCCCTCTGTCTATCTATCGCTCTATTTTCACCTATCTGTCTCTCTGTCTGTGTATCTATCACTCTCTCTATCGCTTTTTTGCTTTCTGTCTATCTACAATCCATCCATCCATCCGCCTGTCTGTCAATCTGCTGTCTATCTATCTATCGTCTATCTATCTATCTGCCTGTCTGTCTGTCTGTCTGTCTGTCTTCTAGTCATTCAAGTTATGGATGTTTTGTGGAGAATTCATAAAGACGCAGTAGGACATATACAGGTATATATATGCAGCATAGTTCTATGTTCACCTCATCTTGACAGACTTGACAGTCAGTACGTCAGCTGCTCCTCCTCTCACACAGACACACACTCATGTGTTTATGGTCAGACTGGGTGTTGACAGAGAAAAACTGAAGGAGCTGCTGTCAGAGGTTTTGCTACTTTTAGTTCCTGGGAATTAATCTCTTCTATTCTCACTCCACCCATCTTTGAAATCGTCCAAATATACAAATAAATAGATAAAGTTTGGGACTCACCCAGGGCTCCCTGACAAATATCAGTCCTGCTTGCGTTTTCCACAATGAATTGTGGATTGGAACACAACTCCTGCAGGGAAAATAACACAAATAAAGAACTTTAACTACAATGATTTTCATCTCATCAATACGATATGTAACATTGTTGCTGCATTAAGACACACATGGTCAGTATAGATACACACACCACAGTGGTGGCTTAGCGGTTAAGGAAGCAGACCTGGGTCCGCAAGGCTTCAGGTTAGAATCCACAACCTGCCCTCCCAACCCAAATAGCCTCCAGGGGGGTCACCACGGACATTAACATGTGTCAAACTTAAGGCCCGGGGACAAAATGTGGCCCGCCAAGTAATCTTGTATGGCCCTTTTTACCCATTGAAAATAATTATAAGAATAACAACAACAATATTAATAACACGGTGTTGTATCTCTATAATGTGGTCATCCTTCTATGTCATCACCACAGGTGTCCTTCACCCACCGTGGGTCTCATCCACTCGATGCCTCTCGATTTATACGAGTTCGGTCCCAGGTCATCGTAGCCCAGTGACGAAGGCAGCGCCTCAAAGCAGTCATCCTCGAACAGCTGCCCTCTCTCCAGGCAACTGTCCCGCAGAGACTCAAAGTCCTGGTCCAGGTATTTCACCGCATGGTCATTGGTCTGTCTCTTATACACATCTAGATGTGTATAAGAGACAGGTGTGTGTGTGTTGGCGTGCGTGCTTCTATGTCATCACCACAGGACCCTCCTTCACCCACCGTGGGTCTCATCCACTCGATGCCTCTCGATTTATATGAGTTCGGTCCCAGGTCATCGTAGCCCAGTGACGAAGGCAGCGCCTCAAAGCAGTCATCCTTGAATAGCTGCCCTCTCTCCAGGCAACTGTCCCGCAGAGACTCAAAGTCCTGGTCCAGGTATTTCACCGCATGGTCATTGGTTCCGATCCCTTGCAATTTCTCTCGGTTGTGCAGAATCTTTCCTGCGATGCCGGACATGATCAGTGGCAGGTGGCAGGTGGAGGATGCAGCAGGTTGTGATTCTCTCTGAGTCTCCTGTGTCTGTGAGCTCTCTGTCTGTGACTTTCAAGTGTTTAAATGCAGAGCAGCAGTCTCCACACCCTCTCCTCTTGCTGCTTGTTGTCGAGGTACGGCAAAACCTGCTGTGGCTGAGAAGGTGACACACTCTACTGAGCTGAACCTGGACTGATTGAAACTCATTAACGTGCCGGTAGAATCAGATATGGAAGACATTTTTAGAGTGCTGAAAGAAGTGACAAACTGGATTGTTATGTCTTTAGCACACAATTTTATTTATTCTTCTTCATCTGCTTGTCTGTTGCCGTGGCAGGAGCAGCTGGCACCACCCAAATCACACTGCTTCATAATGTTGAGTCTTCCTGTTGGTGGTGACCCCACAAAAAGTTATGTGGGGAGGGCAGTGGTATGCTCAGAGTACCTCAGTGGCAAACTGGCAGCTGGTGGATTCAAACCTGAAACCCTCAAATCCAAGTCCACTTCCTTAACCACTTAGCCACCCCTGTATGATTGGAAACTGGAAAAAAGTGTCAGAAGTGACTATCTGTGGTAGAAGAGAGTCAGATAAGGTGAAGGGAACAGGACAGTTGTGAGACCAACCATGATGGTTGATTTGAAGACACTAGGAATAGGTAGAAGACAGGAGACAGAGCTGGAGGTGGAGGAGTTAAAGATGCTGAGATTCTCTTTATTGGAGACAAGGATGGACAGGATCAGGAATGAGGTAATTAGAGGGACAACACAGACAGGAGAAGAAGCTAGTGAAGCCAGATTGAGAAGGTTTGGACATGTTCAGAGGAGGGACAGAAAGGATGATCCTATTGATTTGGGCTACCAGGCAGGAGTCAAAGAGAAGATTGATGAATGCAGTGAGGGAGGACATGGGAGGTAATGGGAGTATATTATGGCTAATATGTTTATACATTTGTAAAGAAAAGCAATAAAAATGTTACTGATCAACAGTGTTGGGACTAAGCTGTTATGTAACTAAACTACTTTCTCAGTAAATAATGAACACATATCAGGCTAAGCCAATCAGAAAGAGACCTGGGCGGGTCTTCTTGCCTTAAAGGGAAATAAAGAGTCTCACACAGACACATACAGCAGCACACACCCACGAGCAAAACGACGGCAACTGGCAAGTTAAGGTTACACTAAAGATGCCTGTCTATTTTGTTGTTTTGTTTTTATTGTCCCACTACATTTCATTATGACAGTTGCTACAGGACACAGCACAAAACGTGTTTAATGTATTTTTAGAAGTAATGTAAAGTAACTAGTTATTAGTTACTTTTATAATTTAGTAACTAGTAACGTAACTTACTTTACGTTACTTTTTCAGAGCAGTAACTAGTAAAGTATTAAGTAACCTTTTTATAGGCTAATATATGTATATATATGTACAAATGTGACTGATCAATTAGATTAGGTAGTACTGAGGTTAACTGGGTATCAAGGCATTTTAAAAAAACACTTCTGCATGAAATTGTCAATCATGCTTCTCTTCAAAGTGCTTCATTTCTTAACAGTCCATAGTCTTTTATCTTTATGCTGTCATGAACACCAGGAGCTCCCAGGTCTAGTAGATGGCCAAACACAGCCACTGTGAATGGAGACACAGAGTTATTTAACAACATGTTTGCAGAGGGCGTGTCCTCAGACGGGATTATCCTGTCACTCACCTGCTGCATGTCCAGCTCAATCTTCCCTGAGTCCTGTCTTTCCAGGGCCTTAAACATCTCTGACGGAAAAAAAAACAGACAAGCCAGGTGTTAACGCAAAGGTGTTGACGATAGTTGTCTCTGTGTGTTTTTTTTTTGTTTTTTTTTTGCTGATACGCACTGAAAAGCATCTCCAGTTTGATGAGACAGCCCACAAAGCTGTCGAAATCGATGGCGTACTGAGCGTCGGCGTAACGGCTGACGATGGCCGTCAGCACGGCACTGTTTACGTGAAAACCTGCGACAGACGGACAAGAAAAATAGGCAGAGTTTTTCCCTCATTTTTTAAAAATGCGTCAGATAACAATGGTCCTGTGAGTCATGTAACAGATGTAGTAGCAGGGAAGGCGTCGGACTGGTTGTTCCTGTCTAGCAGCCGATGTGACGGCTGTTGCAGGAAAACACACACCTTCCCACTGTAGCAGCACATTTTGAACTTCTCTCTGTGATATTTTGTAAACATGCCATTAGCATTACATATCAATGGTCTATTAAGACAGCAGACCGAATGAGGACACACATAATACTGTCACGTCTTCAGGCCTAAAACTATTAGTAGTTCTTTAACAACTGGCTTTGCATAAAATTAATTTTTTTAGGGATATTCTGTAAAACAGCGCTTCCCAAACTGTCTTTGTTGAGAGAAATATTTGCAAAGTTTCAAGTTAGTCAAGATTGGTGAGGATATTATTTTTTTTTATTGTTATTTATAGAACCTTATTAATCCCTCAGGAGTATCTTTCAGGAAATGATGGCCCTTCATTTAACCTATCACCGTATTTTCTCTTCATCTTTATTGGTGCAGATTTTGCCTAGTTGTTAAGGTACGGTACTTGGGTCCAGAGGGTTCAAGGCTCAAGTCCACCAGCTGCCAGGTTATGACTAAGGTCCTCTGAGTATGATATCGTCCCCACACATTGGTCCCTGGGATACTAAGCTCTTTTCTTAAACTGTAGGCATGTATTTCACTAAAATAAGTCACTTGATCCTGATATTCTTGTTAATGGAAATAAAATACAACTTGTCAATCAGTATAAATATCCTGGGTTAATAATAAATTCTCAGCTTTTTTAAAGGCCATATTGACAAATTGTGTAAAAAAATATAAAAAAAATCTTGCAATTTTTTTATGCAATTCGAAAGAATATGTCAAAGAAAAAGCAGCAAAATGTATTTCCATTCAATGATTCTCATTTTCTCATTCTCACTTCAACTAGTGCATCACCAGTTGGCCCCAGGCTGGTCAGAGTGCAAAAAAAACATTGGAATTCTTGTACAAACAAGCTATTAAAGTCATGGACAAAAAAACTAGTCTTTCTCATCACTGTGCAAATTTAGAAAAAAAAATACAGTATTTTAAATTGGGACAGCGTTCACACATTTGTAGATTTGAAATTTGTTTTTTAAATACTGCATAATTGGGCTAAATAAACTAAACTGAATTACGGCAAGTGCCATAGTGTGGATCACAATAACAAGGAGTTTGCTCTCCTTCCTTCCGTTCCTTTAGGTGTTGCCACAGCAAATCAACATTTCCATCTCCCTCTGTCCTCTGTCTCTTCTACTCTGACTCCAACTCCAACTACCTCCATGTCGTCCCTCACTGCATCCATCAATCTCTTTGTCTCCTACCTGGTAGCTCCATCTCTAGGATCATTCTTCTACCGATGTCTCCACTGTCCCTCTGAACGTGTCCAAACCATCTCAATCTGTCTTCTCTAGTTTTTTTCTCCAAACCTTCCTGTCTGTGTTGTCCCTCTAATTTATATATTAGATATTTCCATTTATCAATAACTTTATTTCTTGTATTGCATAGTGCTGGTGCGTTGTACCTGCTTTTGTGGCGGCTGCCCTCATCTCATGAGAGCTCATGGTACCAGAGTAGTCCGTGTCGTGATGCTTGAAGATCTCCTGTAGGACCAGGAAACACATGTGGTGTGTTGTTAGAAAAAGTGCCTTTGGATTTCATGTTCAATCTCAGACCAAATTATTACTTCATACCAAGTATTTTTGGATTTTGTTCCAGAGCAAATGAAATTCCACCAGTCCCAACATGGAACTTTCGTCTTTCTTAAAAATGTTAAGGCTTAATTATCTATCCAGCTAACCCACTCACTCATTGTATACATTCATCTTCATCATCTCCACCACTGCTACCCAAATCACACTGCACCAGACTGTGATCCTTCCTTCGGGTGGAGAGCCCATTGTAAGTTATGTGGGTCTGAACACTGGCAACCTGGCAGCTGGTGGATTTGAACCTGCAACCGTCCAAACCCAAGTCTGCTTCCTTAACCGCCAGGCCACTATTGTAAATACTTTGCTACTAAGTTCTGAAAGGATACATCCATAAGGCTGACAATAAGCCGGCCCGTTTCAAGGCTGAATCCATCCGTCTTGACATCAGATCCTGCAAGAAAACATCAACACAAAGTCAGTACCAAACATTACCATCGACTAAACCAGTCATGTCCAAACTTTTCCACTAAGGGCCACTGTGGCTCCTGGTTTTTGTTCCAACCAAGCAGAGTTGACAGGTTTAATCAGCTGATTGTCAGTCTATATGCTCTTGGTTGGTTGGAACAAAAACCAGCAGCCACGCTAACCCTTTGTGTAACAGTTTGGACATGACTGGACCAAACCATATCTACATGTATCCTTGACACCTACGATGGGACAAGACGTTGTTCAAAATTCTGATCAACTCAAAGGCAGAGACCTCCGAATCCTGCATGAAAAATAAAACATTTTTATCATTGTTTTTTATTCAATTTTATTAGTCATTTTGTTCAATGTTAGTCAACCTACATTGCCCGCAATCTGGTTGAAGAGCCGTTTGAATTGAGGATCCACGTCACTCTCAGATATTTCCTTCTGTGTGGACATTACACAGAAAAATATGTTAGTCTTAGTCCTTAATTGTTTGATTGTTGACGTATATAATTATTGTTTTGTTTTACTCACATCTTCTACTTCGGCATCAATATCCTCCTCCAATGGACTGAAAAACACAAAAGCATAGTTAGAGCACACTCTGTTGGTGGGCAAAAACATTACAACTACTTTATACATTCATCCTCTGTTGCTATTTTTCTCCTCGCAGCAGGGCCAATATTTCTGAACACAGTCGGGTTAGACCAGAAAACTATGACTGGTATTTTATTCTGGCCCACCAAACTTGTCCAAATTATACTGTTAATTTAGATTATCATTTTAATTCTACCTTTTCTTTTCAGCGTTTTCCCAATACACCGCATAACAGACGTCGATTATTTTAGCATTATAGTCTTTAGGCTAACTTTTAAATATCATCTGTCACCACACAGTCGCTTAGAGTTAAGGACCCATTGTGACCCGGAAGTCAGAATATTTGTCGAGCCCTGGATTAGACTGCACGGTATTAACACTGTACAGAAACATCATTAGGTTACTGCCACTAGATGGCAGTAAAAACGACTCCTCAGCTCTAAAAATCAACATCCGGTCACCATAATAATAGCACTGTACCTGGTACCAGCCTGTTTCTCTGAAAACACCCTGAGAATGAAGCTGCCATTTTTGTGTGGTTCAAAGGTTGAAGGCACGATGGCGTATTCTCCTGGAGGAAGCCGGAAACGGTCACAGACTTCACGCATGTTGATGAAGGTGCTGCTCATGGCCACAGCTCTTTGGCGCAGAAGAACATCTGGGCCCAGGTGAACATTGCTGCGGCCTTTGTACTGAGGTCCAAAAAAAAAAAAAATATATATATATATATATATACATATACAAGGATCAGAATCTATCTGTCTGTCTGTCTGTCCTATCATTCTACTGTATTGAAACTTATTAAAGTCTGATTTCCACTTTCAGGTTATTATGAATCAAGCTGTAAACTTTTCAGACGAATTAGACCTTGTTCTCATGTTCTTGTGGGGACCAGTACTGACCTCATCTGGAACCTGTGAGAAAAAAAAAAAGAAGTTATGAAACATCACATTTCCTATGTAAAACTTAAGCATTTTTACAACAATCAATTCCACACCTGTTTTTTTTTGTTACCTTATAAATGGCAAAGCCAATGGTCTCCAGGTCCTGGCGAAGCCGCTTCTTTTGTCGAGCATCCTTCTGCATCAGCCCCACCAGGAATGTGCATCCATCCTTCCCATCCAGGGGGTCGTCATCCACGTCCTCCAGACGTACCACAAACTGAGGGTTGGACGAGAACGTGGCTGAAACACATTTAAGAAAGTGTTTTTGTTAAGAAGTGTTTTTAACACGGAATGGGGCGCGATGGCAGGCAATGCAAACAAGCTTTTCCTCACCTGTGTGGTTGCGGCAGCCTCCAGCGGTGGAGCCCACCCTCCACATTCCCTCAAACTGGTAATTGTTCCAATGTCCAGCTTCATCACTGGTCAGCGTGTCAGGGGTCAAGTTACAAATCTCCAAATTGGAGAAATGTCTAACGAAGTCTGAGTAGGACATCCTTAGAAGAGAAGATCATTCATTATGTTTTACAGTGTATTGCATTTATGTGTTATTTCTTCTATATAATTTTTTTTAGTCCTGCCATAATCTAGTAGTAACAGTAGATGGCAGTGCTTATTTCAAACCCAAAACCACCTAGGAAATAAGTGAGTTTAAAATTTTGGTCATGGCCTCCCCTACTGGAACAAGGGTGAACTACACCACACTGTGTTAAAAATCAATGGGAATATTTGCAATTACTGTGCTTATATAAAATGACTGATGGACATATTTTTGCTGAGAATATGCAATGTAGATATTATATATTTCTTCTCCTTTTGCTTTTCCACAGCAAATAGACATTTTCCATCTCCCCCTGTTCTCTGTATCTTTTTCAACTCCAACTACTTCCATGTCCTCCCTCACTGCACCATCAATCTCCTCCCTGGTAGCTCCATCTCTAGGATCATTCTTCTACCAATGTATCCACTGTCCTTCCTCTGAACATGTCCATCTCAATCTGTCTTCTCTAGCTTTTTCTCCAAACCTTCCTGTCTGTGTTGTCCCTCTAATCACCTCATTCCTGATCCTGTCCATCC
>JAFBJS010058873.1:3202-20916 GCA_016785265.1 Paraplagusia blochii
GTTTTTTTTTTTTTTTTTTTTTTTTTTTTTCAGTGTGTCACACACCCAAGTTTTTTACGAGTTTTTTTTAATAGCCTCAGGCATAACATAATTTGGCTTATTTATATTTTATTTTCTCTCCTAAATTCTCAGCTGGAAACTCCATCAATGTAAAAATGTATCATTAAAATTGGGTCGTAAGTTAAAAAAGGGACGTGTGCTGACGTGTCCTTGATTTGTCCTCTTATTCCGAATAAACCATTTTTGTCTTTATTTTCATTCACAATCTGTTATTGATCAGTTTCTTCTTCCCCGCGGGTAAGTGCTGCTGTTGTTGCCGCTGTCAGTGCACGACACGTAAATGTGAACACTCCAGCGGTGACATGAAGTGTGTGAAACCAGACCATAAGGTTATTTTGTCATCACAGTGTGACGTTCAGCGCGGAAACGAGGGCAGTGATTTAGAACGTCCCTTCAGTCAGACATCAGTCTGTCATCTCCTCCAAGAAGATCATCTGCACTTTCAGCCCAGAGATTTTCTTGACACCTACACACTTTCTGTTTACTTTAGTCCTAATGCTGCTCTAATGGATTTTACCGAAAAGTTCTAATTTAATTAGGGGAAAAACCAATTTGATGGAGGAACATGACTGGGCTGCTGGGCCCTGACTTCTGAGGCAGATTTAATCTCACCATCCTGATGCTGAGCCTTTTGGGTCCAGAACCTGACGGAGAGACATTAATCCTTGATTTATAATAATTTCACAAAACTTCACAAAAGTTCTTTGTCACTTCATGAAACTTTGATAGTGTTAAGATGTGCTAGCTTGAAGGTAGCTAGCATGACTTGACAACAGTATCATAGAAGGACTATTCTATTCTCTAAGTTGTGCTAGCTTGAAGGTATATACTCAAACATATACTGTATCTATACACACTACGACAAATAAATAGTAGTTATATTGAAATACAAAAATCTTCTACTCTTTTCGACTTGTCCTTTTTCAGGGTTTACCACAGTGATTCACAGTGAATTTCCATCTCCCCCTGTCCTCTGTGTCTTCTACTTCTTGTCTCTCCCTCAACTCCCTGTCCTCCAACCCATCCCACCCTCCTCTATCTTTACTCGGAGCGGCATCATTTTCCCTGTATTTATTTGCATCCTGTAGTACACTGCTGTCGACGTGACTTTTTAGTATTCCACCATATTTAGGCAGATGTTGGCTAAAAATACTCCGTCAAAACTTCAGCTGACTAGAGGAGCCACTCTGTGTTCGAGTGTACAGCTGCCTGGCACCGACTTTTCAGTGGAGTAAAACCAGGTCAGGGCGAAGGTGTCGTGTGTCGGCTTTGGAATTTGATTACTAAATCACAGTCAACTTCATCCTATCGTCTGCTTTGCAGCTTTTTTTTATCTCGTTGGGTGGTTTTTCCCAGCTGCCATGCTTTTATTTTGTAGGGCCCATTGTGATGTAAAACCAACACGGCAGCTGAGAACGGGCGAGAAAAGGAGCCCTTGACTGTCGAAGTGGAGAGGCTATAGGGTTCTTTGACACCACTTGTCATTCAAAAGAAAAGAGGTTTTCTTTCAAGACTGTGACGGTGCATCCAAGATTCTTTAAAACTCCGTTTTTCTCAGCCAACCCTTGTTGTCTGCCTGTATGTGCAGGTGATGACACGGTATTTCGCGTGCCCTTCTCGTTTAACACGTGGATTGTTTGGGCGGCTGCGGGTAAAGACAAAAACAAAGCAGAGGAGGCCTGGGAGGGGAGAGGAGGAGTTCCTAACGCTGAGAGATGTGGATTAAGGTCACATTGAAATCCACTGCAGCAGAAAAAATCAAAGTCCTCTCTGGCATCATACAAGCGCCCGTCTGCGTGTTTACGGTGCCAAACAGCATGTGTTAGCATCACGGCCGGGCAGCCACGCGTTCTCGCGAGTGTTGTATCCGTGTTCCGATGTGAATTCGCCAGCTTTTTCGCCTGCCTAATAGATCAAGTTCGGTCAGGGCTCGGGATGAGAGTGAAGAGACTCCTCTTCCATATTAATGGACCTGTCTGTCGCTTTAATTTGAATCATCCATTTTCAGGGCGGAATTCCTTATCTCTTTTTTTCCACTGTCAGTAGCAGCTCATTGTTCTCCTCCTCATTGACTCTGGCTGTTTCAGAAGTACCTCTTCATCCTACTGTTTCACCGCCGTTAATAAGGGGAAATACTCCACAACTGTCCCTGTGGGTATTGATACTGTAAAATTAATTGTTCTTCACATATTTTATATAAATTACTCTGCCAGCTGCGTTAGCCCTGGACTCCTGTGGCCTAGCGGAAGCAGATTTGGGTCTGCAATGCTTCAGGTTTGAATCCACGGAATCACGCAGACGTATCTTCCAGTGGAATCACCTCCTATAGCAGTGCTTCTTAATCTTTTTTCTGTTACGCCTCCCCCTAGCAAGAAGAAAACAATTCGTGTCCCCCTCCCCATTCTCCGGGGCAATTATAAATAACAGGATTTGTCTCTAAAATAGTTCTAGGTACGCCTCTGCATAACATCGTAACCTTGTTAACATTAAGAAAACAAAAAAAAGAGATATAGTTAAACTTACAGTACAAGGACGTGCAATTAGACTTTATTGTAGTACGGCGGGAAAAAAGCATGTTCCACCGGGTCACACGCGCCCCCCTCAGCATCGCCTCTCGTTCCCCTGGGGGGCCCGCCCCACACTTTGAGAAGCACTGACCTATAGGATGGATCACAGTATGGTGCATTCGGGTGACAGTCATGGAGACTGCTGCCACTTACAGTCAGGAACAGATAGATAATAGGTAAAGATGGATGAATGATGAATGAAACTAATCTACTTATTAATCTTTTAAGGCAGTGGTTCCCAACTGGTGGATCCTGACCCAAAAATGTGTCGCGAACCTGTTCTGAATGGCTCGCTGGTCAAAAATCAAAATAATGTGAATCAGCTGTTGAGCATTATTATATTTTAGAAAATATCTTATTTTGATAGGCACACTCTGAATAAAATGAGTATATTAAAAGAATTTTTTTTTTTTTTTTTAAGAAAATTAATTTGCTTGGGTTGAATTCTGTGAGAGTGGGTCGCAACTTATTGACCACAGGAAAATGTGGGTCCCAGAGTGAGACCAGTTGAGAAAACCACTGATTTAGGGAACTCATCTACTTCAGGGTTCTGTCCTTAGCCATGATGTTACTTGAAGTAATAACAACTGCATATTATCCCTTAATATCTATTGAAACATATGCCATAACATCATAAACTGTTACTGAGAAACTATCCATCACATTGGTCCACAGACAGTCTTTGGTGTAAAACTCTAGTATTTACCTCCTGGGTAACTTTAAGCCTGGCTTTGGGCAGTTGACTTCCAGGGGGTTGACCACTTTGGCTCACTACTGGTAGATTGGGTTCTACCAGTAGTTCTCCAATCTCCGATCTCACTGGGCTAAAGTGAGAATAATATAGATATTGAGTGAGACAATATAACATATATGTTATATGGTAATGCTGAGAGTAAGATATCCAGTTTAAGATAAGCAGACCGTGTCAGCCTGGTCATTTGAAGAGTAGCAAGTAGTAATACAAATACAGTAGTTTTATATGTTTAGGGATGAACATTTGGTTAAACAATTTTTTCCTAAAATTGTCCTTTAACAGATTGTGTAACCAGACTTCAGGGATTTCTAATCCAATACAAGCCTCAGAATCACAAATGTTTCTGGGCATGGTTTACAAATGTTATGATTTTTTTTTTTTTTTTTTTTTTTTTTCTGACACCAAAGGTTTCTGGCTGTTGCCATGGCCAGATTTGTCCATCGGCAGCCAAAAATTGTTTGGGAGTCAATAAAGACTGTTTTCCTTCTGTTGCAGTAGTATCACTTTGGGCTTGTTTGGATGCCACATGGTTATGGAAGCTCAGCGTGGGAGCGCCCTAATTAGCAATGTTTGTTCTGACCTCACATCTTAGGCGAGTATTGAATGTAAATATTTGATCGTGTTTCCGGCTTGAAGTAGTCGCACTCAGCGAGTCTGTGTGAAATACTGTGCTGTGGTTGATAATTCCGATGTCACTCTCACTTTACTCTGTGGAGATTTCCATCCTTTGAGAGATGTGTTCGAGTTTTTTTTTTTTTTTTTTTTCTTCAGACTGTATTAAAATCTACATCTATGACTCATCAGAGGTTTTTTTTTTTTTTTTAGTTTGAATGAGGCCGAATAATAAAAAAAAAATGTGTGTCCAGCTATCCAACCTCAGTGGGAGTTTATCATGAGTAGAATCTTTGGCCACCTGTCAATACATGAAATTTTAATCGCATTTAATTAATTACCAGCCCAAAACTAGGCTACTGGACTAATCTTGCATGATCACCTGTCCAGCAATGCCATCCTCTCCTGGAACAAAATCTTATTACACCCTGATGAAGCTAGTTCTACATAAAAAGCCTGAACATAAAGAATGAGCGGAATATTTTGGGATGAAGGTTTTGCTGTAAGCGACCCATGACTCAAAACTAGCCAGGAACAGACTTCTATTAATGACTAAACATGATCACATGATCACGACAGTGCGCAACACTTGGTAAAGAAAATGGGATTAGTTTTGTCTTTTAGGACAAACCCTCGGATGCACCTGGTAGCCCCTATGGTTTACCTAAGGTGTCCCCCTTGGCACCAGATTGGTGACACCTAACTTACCATGATCACCGGTAAAATCATGCCACTACTCCTGAACCAAAATCTCAATACGGTGTGAAAAAGTGAAAATGCCTACCCATAATAACAGGCAAGATTTTTTTTTTTTTTTTTATTGCGTTGGACTCTTCGCCATGAATTTAACATAACTCATTCGTTCTCATGAACTTAAGATCTTGTAGTTTGCAGATGTCACGATGAGATGAAACAATATAAGGGTTCATCTCAACAGCCTATCAGAACAGACAGAGCCATGTTGCACAGGACACGACTCAGGCTCTGGATTTATTCACGTATAATTTTAGGTATTCTACTTTTACCAGAAATCTTTATTTTTTACAATTAATTTGAGACCTTGAATATAACAGTTCTTTCAAATGTGTTTTGTTGTCACTTTTTCTGACCCTGTACAACACTGTCAAACTGTGTTGTAACCAAATTGATGTAGGGTCATCCTATAATTACATTAGACTGTCATCTAGTTTTTTAGCTGGTGGTAGATTACTTTCATTTTAATGAATTTGGCCGCAGTGTAAAACGAGCCACTAGGGAGCACAAGCCAGTGATTTTTTTTTTTTTTTAGTGCTGGTCCAAGCCTAGATAAATGGTGAGGGTTAGGAAGGGCATCCAGCATAAAACCTGGACCAAATCAAAGAGGCGAGACAATGAAATGATCTCCATACCCGATCGGTCGGGGCCTGGGTTAGGGTAACAAGTGGACACGCTGTGGCAACCCCTGAAAAAGGGACAAGCTGAAAGGGAAAAAAAAGAACAAGCATTTGGCAGGAGGTTAAATCCCAAAAGTTCCTGGTCTTTATAGCAATCCACGGATTTTGGGCAACAAAAGTTGCAAGGGTAAGCTTAATAGTCATCGCTCCTCCCATGTGCACCCAAGTATGTTCAGGACTCCCCCTGCGCCGCTAACTTTATTACCCGTCAACTCAGTTTGCAACACAGCACTTTGCTGACAGCATAGGTCAGTGGCTGCGTCGCCCAGACGGAGCAGAGACGGATAAGCTGTCTGGAATGGTTGAGAGGACAGAGAGTGAGTGGAGTTTTGTCTGCTGTCCCTCATCACTTTTCATCAACCCGAGAAAGAAGAAGACATAATCTTTCGAGATATACGATAGAGTCCGTCCAAAGACTCTGGGCCGATACGCGTCCTCATCCATCTGTTTCAGACTTCAGGCAATTAGCCCAGTATTCATCCCCTTAAAAGTTTGAAAATTGCTTCCTTTTGAAGCCTGTTGTTTGTGTCTTCGAGTTGCTGAGTGGCTGAGCGAATGGCACAGCCGATAAGCCCTGCTACTCCCAGACTGACGAATCAGCACTCCGCAACTAGACCAAGTAATCTTGACTTTTCTACCCCTTGGCTCGGTTGCCATTGGCTTTTTGCTTCTGCTCTTGTTTGAAGAGAGTGTGTGCAGAGGCCGTCCCCCTGCAGCACCGTTAAGCCATTATCTGTCCTGTCTGAGCTTTTATGTACAACATCGAACACAAACTGCCCTGCCTCTGGGACAGAACTGCTGACTGCCACTAGTTGACAAACACGGTATTGGAGCGTATCACTGTCACTGTTTGGGCTGGACTTATGCAAATCTCCAACGTGTGTTTAGCATCTCTGGGGCCGGACATGAGACGATAGACACATCTGCGATAAAGTTAGGAGGTTGTCCATAGAAATGTGTGCAGAAATGTATTCAAAATTCACTTTAAATACTGCAGGTTAGAATAGATGTTTTTTTTTTGTTGTTGTTTTTTTTTTTTTTCATTGACAGGGTGCTGCCCCCTGTCTTTGAGTGTTTTTATTTAGAGGTGTAAATGCTGAAGACAGAAAGCATGATGTGATGATTCATTTGTTGCGTCTTAGTAAATGTTCCTAAAATATTCTTCTTATGATCCAAGTTCACTAGTTGACTGAACTGTCATCATTAATTATTTGCATTTGCCTTTGGTAAACACAATACAGCTAACCGTGTTTTTTTTTATAAGTTTCCAATTTATGATATTTATAAGATCTTTGTTCATAAGGGTTAATAAAGTGATCTGTGATTGAAGAGCCTCAGCTAGGGAGAAGGGGCAGGATTACAGGACAGTTGTGAGACCAGCCATGATGGACAGATTACAGACGCTAGGAATAGATGACAGGAGCCAGAGCTGGAGGTGGAGGAGTTAAAGATGCTCAGATTCTCTTTAGGAGAGACAAGGATGGACAGGATCAGGAATGAAGTGATTAGAGGGACAACACAGACAGGAAGGTTTGGAGAAAAAGCTAGAGAAGACAGATTGAGATGGTTTGGACATGTTCAGAGGATGGACAGTGGATAGATTGGTAGAAGAATGAACCTACAGGTGTTGTCTTGCTGTGGCAACCCCTTAATTAGGGACAAACTGAAAAAAGGAGAAGCACTGCCTGCTTTTTTATTCACACAAATATAAATCTTATCAGATATTGTCTCATTCTCTTGTATAGTGATCATCTCTGCAGTTAATATATGATTGATGTAAATATTTCTATCAGCTGTTATTTGTTATCGTATTGCTGTTGTTGGCATAAATTATGGCATAAATGATAAAACTTAATAATAAAACTTTTCAAATTAAAAACATGACATTGGAACCCCAGCAGTTTAATACATTCATCACAACATGACAGCAGGGTCAGATTATTTTGTTAAGCGGGGACCGCGGTGACCTATAGTCATTAGGAGGGTTCCGGGGTTTGAAGCCACCAGCTGAAAGGTTACTACTGAGGTGCTCTAAACATGGCTCCGCCCCCTTTCTCTGCTCCTTTAAAGCTGCTCACTCTTCACTTATGCAATTGGTTAAATGCTTCTGTGTTGATAAATAATACATTTCTCCATTTGTTTATTATCCCTGTGACCCTGTGGTGAGGTAACGGCTTCTTCCTTGGTGCAGAAACAGACCAGTTTCAATGCAAAGTGCATTATTTTAATGCATGTCAGTAATGATTTTCAGAGACAAGAGAAGTGCACAAACATTAAGTAATTACCTTGGAATTCTTAAAGTAGATCTGTTTAGTGCATTAACACCTTCCAAAGTAAACAAATATAATTATATATTTTTTTCTCTTTATACTGCAGTATAACATATGGAGGTGGAGCTCGGTGGAGCAGTGGTGAAGCATGTTAAAAAAAAAAAAAAAAAAAAAAAGAAGTAATCTGCGTTCTGCCTGCTGTTCCTGTTCCAGCCAGATTCCCCTCTCTCTCTTTCCAGCTGCTGGACTTTTATTCCCAGCTGCCTGAGCTCTTTCTCCACCTCTGTCGGAATATGCAAACTTTGATTAAAACTCTAAGGCTGAAATTTCCTTCATTCTTTCCAAGGTTTGTCAGATTTTGTGCCAACTTTAGAAATTGATTGACTTCATTCAAGGGAAAAGATAATTAATTTTTTTCTTTTACTCTCCAAAACTCAAAAAAAAAAACATGTTCCTGAAGTAAATGTCAATCTAGGACAAGAAAAAAGAAATAAAACAAAGACCTTGTAATACTCTCTACCAATGTGAACATGACAGCAAGGATAAATTAGGATGCTTAATAATGGAAATATAGAAATACATTTCAGTTCATTCAAGTGCTAAGATGAGGCTAAATTCTTAGAATTCTGTGATTTCATTCTGATTATTTTCCTAAGGTAGAATACATGCAGTAAAAATGCTGCTCCTCTTATTATAGGAAACACATTAAAACTGGAAGCTGCTGCAGTGAAACAGGAACAGTACAGAATGTTAAGGCAACACTGCGGGCTCTGCAGCTCCACTCGACGCGCAGTAAATAAATTTTACAAAGAAAAGGACAGTTGGTCGAAAATAAACATAGCTGCCGATGGTGCACCTGTGGGATGCTGGTTGGAAATCCCACTTTCTTCTCACTCCATCGTGTTGGACTGCTGCAGATCCATCCAGACATTCATGACAGACTGAGGAAAAACCTCATCCTGCCTCCGAGGCTTATTTTACGCTGTAAAAACTCCCCTTTACTCAGTGGAGAGTCTTAATAGGTCGCTTATGTCCATGGTTAGCGTAATTGTGATAAGTGCAAGTTATTTTTGGTCTCATAAGATCTGGTCCTTTATGGTTTTCCCTCATGGTTCAGTTTGGCAAGTGCGCTTAAAATAATCTCCAATAGCTTTAAACCCATTTCATACACAGGACAGAAAATTAATAATCTGTGGTTGGGGAATATGGTTATATAAAGTCACTCATGCGTGCTAATTGATTAGTTCCAAGTGGGTGAGCAATCATACTTGGGTCTGGGGAGTTTTAGTTTTGAGTCCACCAGCTTCCAGGTTACTGCTGAGGAGCGACCTTCCTGACTCACTACTCCGAGCTGCCAACTGGCCACTTTGGTGATCGGTTAAATGCATAGGTCAAAAGGGTCATACACTCTAATATTCCGTTGGAGCGCCTTTAGCTTTGATTACAGTACGCATTCTCTGTGGCATTTGTCTGGATGAGCTTCTGCAACGTCACAAGATTTATTTCCATCCAGTGTTGCATTAATTTCTCACCAAGTTCTTGCATTGATGATGGTAGAGTCTCCAGTAGAGATTCTCAATGGGGTTAAGGTCTGGACTCTGTGGTGGACAATCCACCTCATGCTCCCTGAGCCAGTCTTTCACAATTTGAGCCTGATTAATCCTGGCATTGTCATCTTGGAATATGGCCGTGTCATCAGGGATGAACAAATTGATTGATGGAATAACCTGGTCATTCGGTATATTCAGGCTTACCAGCAGTGAAACATCAGCGCACACAGAAAACTACAGAACCGATCCATCTATCTGTCTAAACCCAATCTATCTTCAGAACATTTTGTAGCAAATAGATAATAAATATAGCCAGTAAGATACTGGAGACCAGTGTTTCCCAAAGATTTTATCAAGTGCTCCACATTTTAAGAGTTACAAATCTCCATGACCAAAGTCAATACAGATTATATGTAAAAAATAAATGTAAATAATAAAAATAGGCCGATCAGTATTGACATGAAAAAAGCCTCAATGAAGACATTTTCATACATATATATTAAAAAAAAATGAAAATGCCCTGCTTCATGCATCTTTTCATAAATCCCTAAAAATGTATCATCTCTATGTGGACAAAAAGTGTCAAAATAAAACACCCATAATATCTTCCTACCCTCTGTTTTGAGGAGTTGTCCCACATTTTTAAAGGTATTCAACACCGATAATATCTTTCTCCCCTGTTTTAAGGAGTAGTAGTACATTTAAATAGTTATTTAACTCCTAATATCTTCCTTTTTATTGTTTTGAAGAATAATAGCGACTTTCAATAGTTATTTAATTCCTATAAGTTTTTCTTTCCCTGTGTTTTAAAGGGTAGTAGCACATTTGAGTAGTTATTTAACTCCTATATTATATTTCTTCACTGTCCACTCCCTCTGTTTTAAATAATGGTAAACAATCTTTATAGGTGTTTAACACCTATAATATCGTCCTACCCTCAGTTTTAATGAGTGGTAGCATATTCTTACAGATGCTAAAAACCCGTAATTTATCTCTTACACACTTAAGAGAGGATTGGAAGACATTATGAGTGTTTTGAAGTTGAGTATAATCAGTACAAGTAGGCTACCTCTACTATTTTTATTTACGGTACTTGAAATCAGAAACCTAAGGTACCCCCCTGGTGGCGGGGCCCAGGGCTGCAGCCCCTTTAACCAATTCTGTTAATCCGGCTTTGGTGTTTATTGCTCATTATATAGCACCAGCATGATAACAACTCAGCTGAGATCAAAGTCTGAGCAAACTGAACATCCCCAAGGGTATTTTTGTTCTTTTGCGTTCTTATATCTAATGTTGTAAACTGATGCTGAACACTTTTGCAGTTTTTTTTTTTTTTTTTTCATATTTAGTGATGAAATTCAGAAAAAGTTGTTTTTGTGCAAACTCCTCCACATACACGGATTTTATTTTTGTGCAGTTATTTGTCTCCATTTGCAGCTATTTGTGCCCCGATTACTGCACTTCTAGGCAGCTGACTCCGTCCGACACCACATTCAGCATAAACACCAAAGTGAGAAGTGAAATGATTTAACGTGGTCTGAAAAGAGAACACTGAGTTTCCCGGCGTGCGCTCTTACGATGGAGTTCATCCCGTAAAAAGCCAGAAAATGATAGATGATGCGGGTCAAAAAACCTGAACCTTAAAATAATGAGGCTTAAGTGAAGACCTAAGGAGGAGAGCAGTGTTCAGAATAAGACAAGACAGCTACAAATACTCCAGGTGGAGCAGGGGCAGAGCAGTCTGTCAAAAATGTGCCCGAGTTGCAGATCATGACCAGGAAAAAAAAAAAAAAAATCTTGTTTCTTGCTTTTCTTTTACATTGTTGATGTATTTTGTCGGTGTCTTGTGGGTTAGTGTGGTTTTGTTTCCTCTTTTCATTGCTATGAAGCCTTGAAACACGGGAGCCTGATGTTGTACAGCCACAGTGAAATCAATAATGTCTTAGCAGTTATTGACCAGAAGCAATCTCTGATAAACCTCACACATGCACAGCTCGGCTATATTTTTATTAAGAGGATGTAATGCATTCGAAAAGTGGTTCTTAACCTTGTTGGAACTACCGAACCCCATCAGTTTCATATGTGCATTCACCAAACCCTACTGTAGTGTAAAATAAATATGATTTTTTAAATTTTTTTTCTTTCGATCAGGTATGCAACTTCACATGATGCTGCGAGGATCGGTGTGCTAGTGGGTACAAATCCAAGAGCAGCTTCAACCTTGAATTCATAAATCTCAGTGTTCTTATATTTCCCATCTTCATGCAACCTCTCGAAGTGTTCCTTAAGTTTCGCCGGTGCGAGGCCAGAGTTAATCAACTTGGCATTGCAAATCACGCAGATGGGACGTGGACACCCATCCTGTTCCGTGATACATGAGAACCAATATTGTACATATTCATCCGACCACTTTCTTTTTTTTGCTTGCATTTAAATATTGGATCACTCCCGAGTGTACTAAATTCTTCGCAGCACTGATTGGACGACCAATGTCACGTGATCATCTGCAGCCACTGATGGCCAAGCGGGGCACATCATCACGCATAGACATGATGAGTCGGTGTGTCTTGACCTCCACCGTACCACTGAGATCGACTCACGGAACCCCTAGGGTTCGTTTGAGTCCCGGTTAAGAACCTGTATCGCATGGAAGTTTACGAACTGCGCCGTAACGCCACTGCTCGCACCATAAAACTCGTGTCTGGCGTAATAAATATCACAATTGATCTGATAATCCGCCGCCGGAACATGACCTTTTAAAGAGATGTTTCCTCTGAGTCACTGAGATCGCATCAGAGCTAACGGGGATAGTCTTAGTCACGCTAAATTTACATACGCAATGTGTATCATTAAAGCAACTGGGCATTAAGGGGATTTAAATAGTTTAATTGCCCCCCATTAAACGTGTGACAACCAGTTCTGCTGCTGCAGCTGCTGAGTACGTTTAATTGTGCTGTGTCAGCAGGCCTCTCTGCAGTAACTGGCTTCCCGTTGTTCGTATAACGACGGCGTACAGTACGTGTCGCCCCCGGCCTGTGGCGATGTCTTAGTAGAACCAGATGTTCCTCTGTAGGACTCTGCGGCACCTCAAAGTTTACAAACCCTTGATATAATAAAAAAAAAGACTATAATATCACATTTATATTATATATACAGTAAATACATTTATATCAGGGCTTGGAACCAGAATTTTTGCCAACAGCAACGGTATCTCAACGTTTCTCGGGGTCCCGAACCTTTTAGAACAAAACGTATTGTTCGTGAGACGGCAAATTGCATTTCTAGTCAACTGTTTTACAAGTTCAGCAACAATAGGCTTTGATGTATCTTCAGATCATATCTTTATGCTTTTAGACTTATTGGTTGCCATGGGAAACAATTATGTTGCAAGGATTTCTCAGAATGTTTTCTCTTCTTAACGCAAGAATTAGCAAATATAATAATAATGGATTTTATTTATAGGCGCCTTTCTTGACACGCAAGATCACCGTACATAGAGAAAACAGAAAAAAAAAAAAAGTTGAAGATCATGAAACAGTTAAAACAATTGAAATAAAATAAATAAGTCAATTAATTAAAAGTCGAGGGGCCAGGGGGGTAATATGGGTAGTTAAGCTATGTTAAAACAGTTAAAACAGTAAAAAGTAGTACATTTGTTGACCAGTCCATCATTAACATGGACAAATATATTGATATTGTGTCTGAAAGTGCCATTTTCCATATTGACAGACTACAATATCTCCCTGTTATTATTGCCTTTGAGATGGGACAGTAGTTGGTAGTCAGTCCTCCCCATATAGTCTGATGCTCCACCCACTCTCTCCATTCAGTCAGTGAACGTCACAGGAGGTCAACCTCATCGCCCAAAACCCAAAAAACCTGCGTCCTACTAGAAGTTTGCGCCTCAAACAATGCATTACTGACTTGCAGTGGTCAATAATTTATTCATCCTTATCCTCTTATTCATTGGTGAGGCAGCAGTCTCCACGACTGCCACCCAAATCACACTGCTCCATTCTCTCAGCCACTCACACAAGTGAGTCGAGACGGTGCTACGATCAGAGCTCCTAAGTGGCAACCTGAGGAGCTGAGTGTTGCCGGTCCAAGTCCACTTCCTTAATCGCAAGGACACCACTGCCGACTCAATTTTATTTTTATTTTTTTATTCTTAAATGTTCATCGAAAGCATTCCAATTAATTGAAAGAAGAAGAAAAAAATCCTTTGGGCCAATTTGTTATTAACACCTTTCGACATGGGTCAAAGATGAGAGCATCAGTTGCCCCCAGGTCAGGAGTTACTGCACTAAAACTTTAAATGGATTTTCTTTTCAGTGATTGCCTTTTTCCACTTCAGTGGTTGGCTCTTCACTAAAGTAGTGAGCTGGAATAGGTGAGCAACATATTCCTATTATACTGTATAATAGTAAGATATACTTCAAAGAGCGCGTCAGCGGTCAAGGAATCGGACTCGGGTTTGTAAGGTTTCGGCTTCAAATACACTGCCATGTTGCCAATGGGGTTGCTCTCAACATCCCAACCTACGTAACTTCCACACAGAGGAAAGCTCACAGTATGGAGCAGTGTGATTCGGGTGGCAGTCGTGGAGACTGATGCCCCTTAGATGTGGTGCCAGATAAGAGGATAACGATAAATGGAAACTTCAAAAAGGGAAAAAAAATAGGACGGAAAAATGCCGTAAATTAAATCCCATCTGAAAACCAAGTCTGCGTTTGCACATTGCTCGCCTGCTGACAACACAACAAAACAACCGCAGCATTGTCTTCACGACTGCACGGGGATCGTTTTCCCGTGTTTTTCATAGAACCAGATTTGGTCATTAACATGTGGGTCTTTGCGCGACGATCAATGCTGTGACTGATGCAATCCTTAGTCTGTTCCTCACCGTTGTCTTTCAACCAACCGTACTAATGGACAGAAAACCTGCAAACCACGATCCAGGGCTGATGACGCATAATTGGCTCTTTAAGTCGAAATCCCATCACCACCAGCGCCAATAGACGGCGAGCAAAACAAAAGCAAAGATTTCAACCTTCCGGTTTTCAGCCCCGTGTTGGAGAAAATCCAAATCCTGATTAGGGCGTAATAGGGAAAAAACAAACAAATAAAAATATTCCAATGTCAAATTTGCTGCAAAACTTACTACCGGGGGAGGCTGGTTTTCTTCTGTTGTTGGTGCCAATATTGTCTCACAGTTTCAGGCTGCGTGCCCAATTGTTTTGTGATGTGAAACAAACTGGGTTTGTTTTCACCAAGGACGATGGCAGGATTATCAGTGCTCGCAGGGTCTCACGAACTATTCATGTTGTTCCAAGGAGGCCAGTCGATGTAATTATGCATGAATGAACACTAAATGGAAGTTAAATTACAAACACTTCACTCACAATACAGAGGGAACGTTTCCTTTCGTTCATTTGTTTAGAATCATGACTTCTAGCACAATAATAAAAAATGTAAAAAAAAAAAAACAGTAATTAGCTCTATGTGACGCTTTCACTGTTACCATTAAGTGTTTTATTCGTGCCTCAGCTGGGATTCAGTCTTTTAGATCTCATTTTGCAAAGGAATATTACATCCAGCTTTGCTTTGTGTTTTTTTTTTTTTTTTTTTTTTTTCCAAATTGTCAAACATAAAAACTGCTAGCTGTTTCCACAACTTTTTTATTTTTTTTCTCTGTGTGGGTGTGAATGTCTCTGACAGCACATGATACAAAATCCTGTGTTTGTGTTGAATGTAACGGCAACAAGAAACCACGCGGGGTCCAGCGGTCGGGGCTTTTTATTGTGATGGTGTGTGTCAAGGACCCTGCACTTCCAGAGCTGATGCGTTGTGAATTCTGTCAAAGAAGTTAAAAATAAAAACAAGAGCAGGGCATTGTCAGGGAGTCAACTTGCCGGATGTTACATGTTGGGGAGTACGCTGCGGTCAATGGTGTCAAAGTCAGCCGACAAATCGAGGAAGATGAGGGGTGGAAGGTGAGGCAACGTTAGAAGCCCGACTCTCTCTCCCCCTCCGCGTACAGTAGGTGAGGAAACCAATATAAAATTTTCACGAGCTTCTCTCTATAAGTGTTTCGGAATCTACTTTTCCGAGAACTTGGGACGGGGTCTGAGAATGAGAAAACCAGCCGTCAGTGATGAACAATCTGGAGGTTAAAGTAGATTTTCTCAGTCTCGCTCAGCTCACGGTGGCCTTTAGAGAAGATGACACAAAGGCAGCCCAGAGGGAGTGGTTTATTACTGTGGTGATCAAGGAACCCGTGTCAGGGATCTGAGCGATCGCAGGGGCAGCGGGGGCATGAGAAGAGAGATGACAGCTGTCATGGTTTTCAAACTCTCGCTTCAAGTGTTAGAATAAACAGGCTCGGGCAAAGGAAAGGATGTCACTCCCTGGGTTGCCTTCGGGGGGACGAGAGAGCGTGAAGAACAAGGAATCCGGGGAGCGGAAAGCAGATCCCGATGACTTGATTGAGCCTCAGGTTATGAGAGCGGTGATGGTCTTGATGGCAGTGGGATAAACTCAGCAACTGAAGCTCAGTCAAATAATCATTCATTCACATTAGATCTAATACATTTCTTCTACGTTGGTAGAAGAATGATCCTAGAGATGGAGCGACCAGGTAGGAGACAAAGATGAGATTGATGGATGCAGTGAGGGAGGACGTGGAGGTGGTTGGAGTCAGAGTAGAAGATGGGGAGAACAGGTGGAGATGGAAAATGTTGATTCGCTGTGGCAAGCCGTGAATCAGGGACAAGCTGAAACGAGAAGACGAAACTTGTTTCCTGTCTCAAGCAGTGATTGGACAAAACAGAACTACTCTCTGGAAACAATTTGTCAATTTTACCCGAGGATTGTTATTAACTGCACATAAAATTTGCAGATGCCGTGAAAAAAAAAAGAAACTGCTGTTGTTTCCGTTTGTGTCTATACTTTAAATAATAATGATACTTAATTCCTGGAAGATTTTTTATTTAGTTCTAGTTTTTTTTTTTTCATATAATCATTATTAGCTTTATACCTGATGGAGTTAAAGGGGTGGACTATGGAAAATGTAGTCTATATTATATTTCAATCAAAAATATATATAATATATATATAAGGTATGTTAAATATGATATTTAACATAGCTTATTAATCTAGTAATTTCATTGTGTAGTCAACAGCAGTGATGGCCTAGTGGTTAGGGAGGCAGAATTGAAGACGTCGGGTCAGGCTTCAGGTTCCAGTCCACCAGCTGCCAAGTTGCCGCTGAGCATGGGCCTGACCCACATAACTCCCAGTGGGCTCACCACCCATAGGAAGGCCCATAACATGGAGCAGTGTCATTTGGGTGTCAGTGGTGGAGACTGTTGCCCCCTGAGATGTGGTAATGCATAACAGGATGATGATTGAATCATTGTGTAACTTGCGGTCAGCAGCCGTTTGTTCTACTGGTCGGCATGGGAACTACTGCTTACCAGGTAATGTAATAAACACGCCTGTTAACCAGTAGTCTTTAAAGGGAGGTCTGACTGCTAATGTTCTGTATGTAGGTGGTCAGCTGACAACATTATGGTGAGGTACTTTCTGAAGTACAACCTGCAGATCCACGAAAACAACCTCATTATCAGACGCTCATGTTAATTGAGAAAAAAAAGAGTCAGAAAATGAAGTTGAAAGTGTGATTCCCGTGGGGGCAGGAGAGGCATTGATTCACTGGGAAGAAAATTATGCGATAAAAAATATATATATATATATCAGCCAACAGCAGGCGCTGGCGCTCAGTTAATGATTCTGTACTGGATTAATTGTCTGTAGATAAGTATGATCAGCAGGGTTTAATTATTAACACAAAGATTTCAAACAAGAACAGTTATCAGGGAGAAACCATCAACACTGCGTTTGCTGTAATCCCTCAGGTAGTAACAACACCAGGGATAAGACTCATTAATTACATTTAAATCCTTTATTAGAAGGTCCTGTTGTTGCCGTGTTTTCCCTGAATAATTAGGGAATAGACGTTAATCATGAAAGCTTCTGGAAGTGGACATCCTAGTAAAATTAAATACTCTTCCTGTCTGTCCTGGAGATGCTGCTAATGCTGGAACAGTTCTGGATGTTGGGTAAAATGATAAGCTAAAGGTGTTGCATTTGCTTTCACCTGATTGGTTTATAATAGAATAGGCGGGCTAGGATAAGGATGGTAAGGTTTTTTGTTTTTGTTTTTGTTTTTTGTTTTTTTAACATTCGATGCAAAAACGAGTCCAAAAATATGCAAATGAAAACAGTAATAGAGAATAAAAACATCGGGCAACTTAGAGTCAGGCAAAATGGAAGAGCTGGAGAAACGCGATGAAGGGAAATGTTTACAGGACAGTTGTGAGACCAGCCATGATGGATGGATTAGAGACACTAGGAATAGACAGGAGACAGAGCTGGAGGTGGAGGAGTTAAAGATGCTGAGATTCTCT
>JAFBJS010058873.1:55055-65553 GCA_016785265.1 Paraplagusia blochii
AAAAAAAAAACCTGAAACAATCTGCACCGAGTTACAGAATACATCTACAGTTGCTGTCGACCGCAGTGAGTGTTTGAGGAATTCCCATATGGGATTATTTTCAACAGTAGCAAGATGGGATGACTGCACACTCCCTCAACCCCCAGCGGGAATTTCTATATCTGCCGGAATGTGTCGTTCCTTTAGCTTCTCTCGGCAGAGGTCCTCGTCCCTGACAGTGTCACCTTGTAGACGGACCAGATGATTGATTGATGTGTATGGGTTCCATCAGGAGAGAACAACTCACTTTTCTCGTGAAGATGTCCAGCTGAGTTTGGTGTCAAATTTGGACCGTTCTCACCTCTGGCACTGTTTAGACATGTCAATGTCAATAACTGACCAAAAATGAACCATTTACTGGACCAGGTATGGGAAAACTGAGGGGTGGGGGCCAGATGCAGCCCATATTTTATAATTTGGGCCGCCAATTTTCCTCTCCTTTTGGCTTGTCCCTCATTCAGGGGTTGCCTCAGAAAATCAGTCTTCCATCTCCCTCTTGTCCTCCGTATCCTCAACTCAAACTCCAACTACCTCCATGTCCTCCCTCACTGCATCCATCAATCTCCTCTTTGTCTCCTACCCGGTAGCTTCATCTCTAGGATCATTCTTCTACCAATGTATCCACTGTCCCTCCTCTGAACATGTCCAAACCATCTCAATATGTCTTCTCTAGCTTTTTCTCCAAAACCTTCCTGTCTGTGTTGTCCCCCTAATCCCCTCATTCCTGATCCTGTCCACCCTTGTCTCTCCTAAAGAGAATCTCAGCATCTTTAACTCCTCCACCTCTAGCTCTGCCTCCTGTCTTCTGCCTCTTGGTAGTATCTTCAGTCAACAATTTCCATCACACCCTGTCCTCTGTGTCCTCAACTCTAACTCCAACTACCTCCAAGTCCTCCCTCACTGCATCCATCAATCTCCTCTTTGTCTCCTACCTGGTAGCTTCATCTCTAGAATCATTCTTCGACCAATATCTCCACTGTCCCTCCTCTGAACATGTCCAAACCATCTCAATCTGTCTTCTCTAGCTTTTTCTCCAAACCTTCCTGTCTGTGTTGTCCCTCTAATCACCTCATTCCTGATTCTGTCCATCCTTGTCTCTCCTAAAGAGAATCCTCAGCGTCTTTAACTCCTCCACCTCCAGCTCTGTCTCCTGTCTTCTACCTAATGCATCTTTTCTAGAAGAATATTATATTTCATTATATATTAAAGTATATTACACGTATACATTTTGTTTTATTTGGGACTGAGCCATGGGTTTCTCCGTATGACGCTGTAGTTGACACGCCTGCCTCGGAAAGAGAGCAGATAGTCCTAGGTTTGATTCCCAGAGGAACAACAAGCATGATAATATAAATCCTCCACTGTAAGCCGCTTTGGATAAAAGCATCGGCTTAATGCATGAATGTAAATGTAAAGAGCTTGACTTTCTCTCTCTGTCTCTGTGTCTCTTATCCACTTACTGTGTCCCACAGTGCCACTGCCTGATGACATCATCTTGACATCATGTGCGCCCATTTCTGTGGGAAAACTGATATAAAAATATTGCGTCAGACAAACCCCCACAGGGATGTTGGTATAGAAAGGAATATACTAATATATACTAAACTAAGATACATTGGAATTTTAAGATATTTTCTGAAATTTATATTCTTTATAGCACTCTTTTTTCTTTAGCAACAACATCATCATTTCTAAATCTACATTTTAAATTTTTATATGGATGGATTCAACACAGTGATTATCATTGACATTGGTGGGAGTATATTTCCTCATTCTTGTTATTTCGCCCTGAGCGTTGTTGGAGTTATGGTCTCCCCTAGGTCACTCAGAGTTTCTGATTATCTTATGTTGTCAATGAAAAACTGTTGAGGACCTTCATTATCAGAAAACTGCTTTGGGTGACTAACGATTTAATGAGTGAACCCATTGACTCCCTCTGTGGGCTGTAAAAAACCACAACAATGACCTAAGAGTCAGAAGAGTAAAATGTTAAAGGTGACATTTTGGCATCGATTCACATCAACTTTTTCTCACTTATCAGGATAATATCTGGACTGGAGACGATGGTCTCCAACCAATAGCTTGGTCTGGTTAATGTCACCATGAAGAGCTGGACCACTGTTGGGACTGACACACAACTTGTAACACTGTTATGTAAGAAAACTACTTTTATTGGTAACTAAGAAAGTAATGCATTACTTTTCCCATTCAGTAACACAGTTATTGTTACTGTGGCGTAAAGGGGCTCGTTACTCGTTACTATCTGTGGTCCAAATGGACGGTTTTTCCCTGCCACGGAGAGAGGACAGTGTGGAGGCGGAGCCTGTCTGCTGCCTATCAGTGTGTGTGCATGGTAATTTTTACAGTCATGAGTGAAAGACGGCCATGAACCCATTCGTTGAAAAGGGGCATTGATTGGTTGAAATAGGTTAATATTTCAGGCTAAGCCAATCAGAAAGAGACCTGGGTGGGTCTTCTTCCCTTATAGGGAAATAAACAGTCTCACACGCACAACGCAGTACAGCAGCACACACCCGCAAGCAAGACGACGGCAACTGGCAAGTTGAGGTTACAATAAAGATGCCTGTCAACATGTCTAAACATTTATTTTGTTTATATTGTATCACGACATTTCATTATGATAGTTACTACAGAACACAACACTAAACTTTTTTAATTTGTTTTTCATTATTATTATTTAAAGTAAAGTAACTAGTTATAAGTTACTTTTATAATTTGGTAACTAGTAAAGTAACTAGTTACTTTTTCAGAGCAGTAACAAGTAAAGTAATAAGGTACTTTTTTAAAGTAACTTGCCCTGCAAAGAGCAGTATTTAACAGAATAAAGTTTAGCAGTGGTAGCCTATTGGTTAAGGAAGCAGAGTTGGGCTCCCAAGGCTTCAGGTTCAAATCCACCAGCTGCCCTGTTGGAGCCAGAATAGTCTCAAAAAGAAAACACACGCAAGCACGGATCCACAAACGTATTCCGAGGAATTTACAAACGTATTTAAACAATAAATACACAAACAATGTGTGGACACTGTAAACAAGAGAGACTTCTGATTGGCTGCTGACCAACGGATGTAGGAAATATACGCATGTGAATCTTGTCAGCGCAGTGAGAGTTTTACAGTTTTACAAATTAAAAGCACAATTTGAATGCACGTACAACAATTATGTAGTTTGTGTATGTATTTTGATGTGTGAATGGTTTTTTTGTCCAGGCTTATGCGTTTATTCTGAAAGTGCATTTGTGAATACCTCAGTATGTGCTTGCGTGTGTGTTCTTTTTGAGACTATTCTGGCTCCATACGAATGCCACTGAGGTGTTCTGAGCATAGCTCCATCCCGGCCCACAAAACTTCTTGTGGGCTCACCACCCACAGGAAGGCTCACAGTATAAAGCAGTGTGATTTGGCTGGTGTAACCCTCCTGTGACCTGGCAACTGACAAGCAGATAAAAAAGAAAGTTAAACTGTCTTGGTCTTTGTTAAAGTTAGCCTAGCCTGTCTTTATAATATATTTAAGACAAAAAATGTTCCTTATTTTCCATCTCAGCTCAGATAAATGAATATGGAATCTCTGGATTGCGAGTTTAGCTTGTGGATTCCCAAGTGTTTTTTTTTCTTTGTGTTTTGCTCAATAACATTTATCCAACTGAGCCTGAATGAGACAGAAAAATATTTAGCTCCTAACAATGCTGGGTTGTAATTTTCCACTTGAGAAACTTTCAACTGTGGGAATCTGAACTGCACAATAATTAAAATACTGCATTTTAATTATATAAAATGCTTTTTATATAGATCATTCAAAAAATCTCAGAGTAGTAGAAAAGACTGTGGTGGCTTCTTCCAGAAGTAAAAGAATCTAGATTTTTTTTTGATACACCTGCAATTACAAATAAATATGATCTGTTTGAAATTATTTCATTAGTTTTTTTAGTACAAAGATCAGTAGGAGCTGCATTGTGTTTGTGTAGGTTTAGAAAAGGTCTATGACAGGGTGCCAAGGGAGGAATGGTGAAGTCAGGAGTGGCAGAGAAGTATGTTAGATCGGTGCAGGATACGTATGAGAACAGTATATCAGCAGTAAGCTGCGCTGTTGGTAGGACAGAAGACTTTAAGATGGAGGTGAGACTGCATCACCAGAGCATCTTCATGTTTGCTTAAGTGATGGACAGATTGACAGATGAGGTCAGACAGGAGTCTCCATGGATGATGATGTTTGACATTGTGATCTCCAGTGAGAGCAGGCAACAGCTAGAAGAGAACCTAGACAGTTTGAGGTTTGGCTTCAAATGAAACGGAGAAGATGTGTGAATGAAAGGGAGAACAGTGGAATGGTGAGGTTACAAGGACCAGAGGTGTTGAAGGTGCAGGAGTTTAGATACTGAGGAACAACTGTTCAGAGCAGTGGAGACTGTGGAGGAAAGGAGAACATCTGGAGAAAAGTCAGGAGTGATCTGAGATAGAAGAGAGTCAGCTAAGGTGAAGGGACAGGTTTAGAGGACAACTGTGGGACCAACCATGATGGATGGATTAGAGACATTAGGAATAGGTAGAAGACAGATGGCGGGGCTGGAGGTGGAGGTGGAGGAGTTAAAGATGCTGAGATTCATTTTAGGAGAGACAAGGATGGACAGGATAACGCTAGAGAAGCTGGAATGAGATGGGTTGGACATGTTCAGAGGAGAGACAGTGGTTATATTGGTAGAATAATGATCCTAGACATGGAGCTACCAGGCAGGAGACAAAGAGGAGATTGATGGATGCAGTAAAGGGAGGACACCCCTTGGTAAAAGGGACAAGTCTGTATTTTATGCAACAAGTGGTGATAATTGTTGGGCTACCATTGTTAAACAATACTTAAAAGATATCACACTGTGAATTAAAGGAGAAGTAACATTACTAAATGAAAGGGAAAAATATATAACGATGCTTTTGAACACTCAAGGACAAGACAGTATCACATTGTAATTTTTGGGGCCAGTTCAAGCTTTTATTGAACGTGTCGTCAATGCATTTTTCCCAGTGAATTATTCATTCAGACATTATTCATCTGCACACAAATGTTTAAATCTAACACTTCTGTAATCACAGTCTTTCTGAACAGATCTAATGGCTGTCGTAAACAATCCCCAGACTAAAATATGACATCTGTTTTTGAAGTTTTTAATATCTTCAGCTCAGAAACCATCTGGCCTCTCCCAGATAAACATTAGAAGATAATAAAAAAGAAAAAAAAAAAAACTGGCGCTGGCATTACTGGAAAAACAGCACAATATCCTGCTTCCTGCTCCATGTCTGTCTGCCGCTCTGCTCGTCAGTTTCTTTTTCGGAGACACAAAATCAGCAACACAACTGTCTGCAAAGCTGCTTTTTGTTTCACTTTCTGCTGTTTTCCCACAAGTCGGGCCTAGAAGAGACGTTTAGGAGCAAATTGATCCTGACGGAACAGCAGGTAAGATAACACCTGTGGACGTGGCTTCACAGGCACAAACCAAAGACTTTGTCTACTTCTTTCCTGGTGATTCTTCATCTCGGAAAACGTCCTGCAGCGTCTCTGCCAACCTGCGGTTATTCTGTCTTTTTTGATGACACCTGTTCTTTTCTTTCATTTCCTCCATCAGTAAGTTGCCACATTAAGATATCTTTATTTAACATAATGTAAAATATCGATCAAAATTAACCAAATCAGCTATTGATTAGAATCAGGCCCTGTCAAACTGTCATTTATCTATTCACTTACCACTAATCTATTGCTAGGTCTCCAGGACTGCCACCCAAATCGCGCTGCACCCTACTGTGAGTCTTCACAGTAGGGTGGGTGAACCCACTGGAACCAGTAAAACAAGTTGGATGGATAGGTAGATAGATGGGTAGGTAGGTGGGTGTTTATTGCATCAAAAGTTTTCTGACCATGGCTGGTCCAACACTATTAGATTCATAGGTAGGTAGGTAGTATGGTAGAATGTTGTCTACAAATAAGCAGACCAGGACACACTTCTCTGTGTCGGGGGATTTATTGTATCAAGTTTTCTGAACATGGCAGGTTCAAGGTAGGTAGGTAGGTGGGTGAATGGGTGGATGGGTGGATGGATGGATGGATGGATGGATAGATGGATAGATGGATAGATGGATAGATGGATAGATGGATAGATAGATACAGTAGCTAGCTAGCTACATAGCTAGATAACTCAGTAGATAGCTAGATAACTAGCTAGATAGCTAGATAGCTAGATAGATAGATAGATAGACAGCTAGATAGCTAGTTCAGATTCAGAAAAACTTCATTTGTACCCGAAGGGGCAATTCGAGATAGATACATAGATAGATACGTAGATAGATAGGTAGATATGTTGATACTTAGATAGATAGATAGATAGATAGATAGATAGATAGATAGATAGATAGATAGATAGATAGACAGACAGATAAAGGTCAGAGCTAACAGTGATTGATTTAAATAAACAATGTCCTTTCACAGTTGATTAGAAAACAGCAGACTTTTGCAGAAGACTTGAACACTATGCACCAGGTCAGCAATGATAAGACAGAAGATGTAAGTGTTGTGCACTGTTCAATTATTGAGTGGAAGTGGGAAGGGTGTATCACCAGGTTGGGCAAAAGGAATCGATTGACATAACAGCAGTAAGTGTCAGGTTCACTCCAACAGCCTAACTGTGCAAAACAGCAGAGGAAGGAGGATCAGTGAACACAGGCTCCAGGTTATGAGGTTTGTTCACGATGTTAGCTCGGCTGCTATTCTGACATTGACCAGGGTAGAGAAAGTCGTCGTCACAAAGAGGACGGACGTGTCCAAGAAATGGTCCGTAGGATACAAACCAGGAAGACTACGCGGCCACGGCTGATACTTAATCTTAACCCAACATGAGTCATGAAACAGTCCTTATAGTCATGCGAGCTACTGGAGAGCAGGTGGCGACACAACAGGAATCAAAAAGAATAGACCGCTCCATTGTGCAACCTCTGACTTGGAGTGATTTTCAGATGACGCAGGTTCGCCACGTCCGGCCCCAAGGGCTGCAGGGTGCATGTAAGAACGTGACGTGGCCAAAGCGAGCGGTGATTTAACCTTGAACCAGAATTTGGTACCATGTTCCTCCAGACTGAAGCCAAACAGGTGAACCAGAACTTCTGTTGTATTGAACCAGAACTACTGTTTACTACAGTAGTTGGTAAACAAACGACTACGCACCACAAGTGCTTTTACTGCGACTATGATATTTTAGGTTGGGAGCTAGCATTTGATCACCAAAAAACTACTTTTTAGCTTAAAATGACAAATATATATAGTATTTACTCATACATACTAACATATTATATATATTCATTATATAACTAGAACATTGATTCAATGTGCATGGCTCTATGCCTTTAGCAGAGATATCCCATTTTACCATTTTGCTAACATCTGAGATGCTAATATTGTCCAATTTCCAATTTCGATATCATCCAATACTGGTATATGTCTGGTTATATTTATATATTTATTCATCCTCACAAACGTGTGTATGAGTTGCTGGCACCGTCATCATTGAGACAATCCTCGAGGCTATTACTATATTTCAATTCATTGAGCTGCAATGCTGCCATCTAGTGCCGTACATTTTAATGCCTAGCCTGTTATTCCCAAACCTAAAAACAAAAAGTATGAAACGGCAATAAAACAAGTATTTTAACAGATACTACACTTTGTGTTTATATCAGATATTATCAGACATCTTTACTTTTATGGTTTTATTTTTGTGACTTGAAACGCACATTTCGTCAATAATATCTGTTGACGTAACATCCCATCTGTTGGATTTTTTTTTTTTTTTTAGTTTTACCCTCACATCTATGATAGAACACCTGTCATTGCTTTACCAAGGAAGAAAATAGACAGAGGCAAAAATGGAAGAAAAATGAAGAACAGAGAGAAATGACGGAAAAATCACAAACTAACAAACAAACTACAGGAGATTAAAGTCCAAAACTTTCACTCAGATGTTCACAGACTGCAGACGGAGCCAGATAACGTGGATTACCACTGGTTTCTTCAGTGGAGGAACAGGGAAGATGAGATAAGGAGCACGGAGAGACAGATCTGTCCTGCTTTTATTTTTAGGCAGCGTGGCATTTTTTTTTTTTAAGATATTAGGGAGAATGTCTACCTGATGAAATGAGTTATATATTCTACAGAAAACAGAGTCGTCGTCTCACCGCCGTGGGCAAATCTGCACCAAATGTCACGCTAACGTTGACATTTTATCGTAAACATTATTTCGTGATGTTATTCCAAAACTGCCTTTCTGACACCAAGCTCAACTTTAATGTAATAAATGGTTGAAGTGATAACGTGTCTTTCAAAAGTCATGGGGAACCGTGATGTAAAGACTGCCGTCGACGTCCATGGACCGAGCGCCGTGTGATGCAGGAGGAAGACGAGGAGAATAAGAGTTTAATTGAAGAGGCAGCAGCAGCTTTGATTTCCATGTTGAATAGCTCTTTGAGCGTTACCCCAGGAACGTCATCAGCTTTGGAAATGCTGACAGTCTAAAAAAGACGCTGAGTCACTCTTAATGAAGATCAGGAAGCGTTTCCTCTTTCCCTCCTTCATCAGAATAACAAGCCTGCTGGCAGAGACAGAATAGGCTTCCCCGGCACGAAAATTTACTGCTGCCGCATCGGATGCCAAATTTACAGACCCCGGGGCAACTCAAAGCAAGGGCCTGTTTTTTTTTTAACGTCTCACACTTCACCTTGATTTGTCATAACATGAATGCCGCCCGGTGAGAACGTCAATATTACAGAATATTAAGCAATTTGACATCGTGTGAATCATAATATTCTCTCTCAGATAAGCGAAAAAAAAAAAGAACTTGTTGCCTAAAAAGAGAACGCCGAATGAGACCGAGGTGACAACGGTCACGTCTTCATCAGAGAACGGTCAGACTCTAAATCAGATGTTCAAACTTTATAGTTGTCATGTCATGTTCCCCTGAGGGGAAAGAGGCAGAATTTCACACTCGGCATCAAATATGTATTGACATCTGTGCAAATAAGGCCCCCTTCATAAAAGCTGCACCCGATTAAGCTGCACAGTGCTGAAAATGATTAAAGCAGGCTGTAAATGTAGATGCAGAGTGGAGGAGGAAGGAGAAAAGGATCTGAACCGGGAGAATCTGATGCAAATGCCAGTGCTGCACGACTCTGGGTTTCATTTCAATCACAGAGAAAAACAGTGAAAACAGAACTTTAAAAACGTCAGTGAGATTTCAGTTTAGAAGAGTCGCTTTGGTAGTTCTGTCTCCCCCGGAAGGAAAATGTATGAGAGGGTAATTATTAAGCATCTGCCTTTAAACCCACTCCTCTGGTTCACAGTTGGATTTTACTGTTGTAGCTGCTCCACCTCTGAGGAGTCCAAGAACTACTTCACTCATTACTGTGGAGAGTTTTTTTTTGGTGCTGTAGAATCTGCTTCTGTTGTCTGGAATATATTTAAATGATGTTTCTGTGCAAGCATGGGCAAACTAAGGCCCGGGGTCCAGATGTGGCGCTTTGAGCTTTTTAATGCGGCCCGCCAGCTTTGTACAAATTAAATAACTGATTTGTATTATCATTATACTTCTGTTATTTCCATGCAATGCTTGCTGTTACCCAGTAGATGAAACCAGAAAGGCCATAAGACATCGGTTTTACCTGCCATTTATCTTAGGTTTATAAAGTTCCATCTTTCTGCTCTTGACTTGGTCCCTGTCTCTAAATCTGGGACTCAATGTGGCCCAGTCAAAAACTAATATTCTTAGAGAGATACATAGAACTATGAAACATTTTGCGCCTTGTAGAAATGACATAGTTTCCTCATCATGTTACTTATGTTGTTCAGGAAATCTTGACAGTGTTCCCCAACGTTTTTTTGGGCTACAGATCCCTTAACCCCTAAATAAAATGACATTTCCGGTGTTCTGAAATATTTTCCTACCTATAAAATCTCCCTACCTCAATTAACAAGGATTTCTCAATCCTATAATTATCTGCTACCAGACCGGCATACAAGGTTAGTACAGACCTAGGCAAACTAAGGCCCGGGGGCCATAATCGTCCCGTTTAGCGTTATAATCTGACCCGCCAGACTTTTCCAAGTAATACTTTTAATTTAGGTTATTGTTATCCCTTTACTTTTTCCATGCAAAGCCAGAATTTCCTCATGAATGGTCTAAAGAGGTTTTTTGCTTTTAGTCAATACTTTACTCATTATTTATCATAGTTCACGGAAATACTCAATCTTTCTGGTACTGACCTGGTCCATGACTCGGATTTTAGTACCACCTGTGACTGGTGAGTCAAATAATTGCCCAGTCCTGGACTAGTATCTTTTATCAATGACTCGTCAACGCAAACAGTGTAAATCTAGTCATTTTGAGTTTATTGTTGTTGTCTTCACTGAGAAAATA
>JAFBJS010058873.1:65613-100762 GCA_016785265.1 Paraplagusia blochii
CTGTGGAGAGTTTTTTTTTTTTTTTTTTTTTTGTTGCTGTAGAATCTGCATCTGTTGTCTGGAATATATTTAAATGATGTTTCTGTGCAAGCATGGGCAAACTAAGGCCCGGGGACCAGATGTGGCGCGTTGAGCTTTTTAATGCGGTCCGCCAGCTTTGTCCAAATTAAATAACTGATTTGTATTGACTCTGTCTCCCTGTCTCTAAATCTGGAACCCAATGTGGCCCGCGAGTCAAAAAGTTTGCCCACCTCTGGTATAGTCTAAAAAAAGTTTAGAGAGATACATAGAACTATGTAACATTTTGAGCCTTATAGAAGTGACAGTTTTCTCAGCATGTTACTTATGTTGTTTAGGGAATCTTGGGTTCATGACAGTGTTCCCCAAAGTTTTTTTTTGCACTACAGACCCCTCAACCCCTAAATAAAATTAAATTTCCGGTGTTCTGAAATATTTCCCTACCTATAAAATCTTCCTACCACAATTAACTGTGCATGCACATAACAAGGATTTCTCAAACGTATAATTATCCGCTACCAGACCGGCATACAAGGTTAGTACAGACCTAGGCAAACTAAGGCCCGGGGGCCATATGCGTCCCGTATTGGCATTATAATCTGACCCGCCAGACTTTTCCAAGTAATACTTTTAATTTAGGTTATTGTTATCCCTTTACTTTTTCCATGCAAAGCCAGCATTTCCCCAATGAATGTTCTAAAGAGGTTTTTTGCTTTTAGTCAATACTTTACTCATTATGTATCATAGTTCACGGAAATACTCAATCTTTCTGGTACTGACCTGGTCCGTGACTTGAATTTTAGTACCACCTGTGGCCCGCGAGCCAAAATAATTGCCCAGTCCTGGACTACTATCTTTTATCAATGACTCATCAACGCAAACAGTGTAAATCTAGTCATTTTGAGTTTATTGTTGTTGTCTTCACTGAGAAAATATTTCCTAATCAAATATAGTTGCATTATTGATGATGGAATCCTAGCCATTCTATTGGTCAGTTCTTTTGTTGATATGGCTATGGATCAAGTGGAAGTAATAGACAGTTGTGAAACTTTTAGATCTTTATGTCCAGGAAGAAGTCTAAGTTTTCTGATGGCTGTGCTTTGAAGACAAGGGAAGTAATTTCTCTATGTTAGTGAAATAAGACATGAGGGGGAAAATACTGTTGGACATCTACTGGTGGTTTCTGCTTTTTGATGGATGGACAGAGAGACGGACAGAAAGACAAATAGTAGGGATGTGATTTCAGCAATATAAAGCTCACTCATGCCCCATAATTATACTACCTGATATTGTTGGGCGTCCTTAAAGGATGGACGGACAGACAGACAGATAAATAGACAGGCAGATAGACAGAGAGACACAGGCAAATAGTTAGACAGAGAGATAGAGTTCTAGATAGATAGACAGAAGGATAAACACAGAGACAGATAGCTTTTAGTCCAAGGACTTCTAGTTTTCTGAGTCACTGTCACGGTTTATTTACAGTGTTGATGGACAGGTTGGGAATCAAAAAGTCTAGGACATCAGCCAGAGTCAAAAATAAAAAATCCAGGATAAATTACAAGAAAAAAAAAATTCTCTTGCTTGTGAAAACAAAATTGCTTTTTCTTTTTCTACATATCCTCCATTCAAGTCCAACCACTTCTGCAAGAACTCTTTCCATCAGACAAAACCTTCCGGGTGATATCTTTTATACCAAGTCACAACCGGCTTCTTTGGCTGAAAACTGAGTTTCTTTCACGTTCACTTTCAGTACTTTCAGTTTTGGAAAAAAAAAAAAAAAATGTAATGTTTTGTTAAGCCTTCAAAAAAGAAAAAGGTTTTCATTCACTTTGGGTGAGACGTTTGATATTTGCTCCGATTTTTTTTCTCTCTTTCCTGTTTCAGTGTTGAAAAAAAAAAAGAGATATTGAATAAAAAGCAACGTGGGTCAAGGTTTGGCCAAGATGAAAGAAGATGGAAAACATAATAAAAGGCTTTTATAATAATAATTACGTGGGTCTTGGAACCTTTGACTTGCAAACACACCAACATTTGTCCTCGTTCTTGTCAAATTTATCACATGAGGATCGCTCTGCTTGGTCCATCATCCTAAAACCTGTCATGTAAACGCCTGGATTTGAAGCTGCGTAACTAACGAACAGATTAAAACATCATATAGTTTGACCTCAGGATTAAACAGTCTCTACGATCCATTAGGACAGACACACTGACAGCTTATCAGACAGACAGGAAAATGACAGTTGTCATCTTTTCAGTCAAATGAAATAAACTGAAAATCATCACTGAACTACAATAGCTGATTCTGTAAATGTTCCCAGAAAAATTAACAAAAAAAAATAAAGAACAGAAACAAAAAGTAGACAAGTAAAAAAATGTTGTATCTCACAGAGAGGAGAACTGGGCTGCAGTGAGGCGTTCACAGACGCAGGTGGGTTAGTATATACACCGTCACTGTGGAAGGAGACACCGGAGGCACAGACAGGTGGATGTAGGAGAGTTGGCACTGGAAGACAGAGACAAGCAGCACCATGTAAGACACAGGAAGAACAGCAGGAACTAATATAAAATACAGAGTTATAGTGCCAATATATATAAAATACTTCAAAATATATAATATATATCGGAAAATATAAAGTTAATTTGATGAAAGAAACACGCACTGTAGCATTTACATGTTTGAATATACATACATACATATACATTGTTTATACATATATACGCATATATGAATACATATTTATATATGTATTGATATATATATAAAGGTGTGTGTGTATATATACATATATACATACATACATATACATATATACATATACACATATATATACATATATACACACAGATAGACAGGTACATGCCTTCCTACATATACTGTATAAGCATATATATATATATATATACATATATAGTATATATACAGAAATATACATATATACATACGTTAACATGTATGTATGCACAGGAAATTACAGTTATAATATATATTAGCATAATTTCCCTATCAATGTATCTATATATGTAGACACCAACAGTGGTCACAATGATGACAGTGGATTATGCGCAGAGAATATTGCCTTTGGGGCAACTTTAATAAACAACATATCAACCATCCAGGGCGTCGGGCTGAGCAGCTTTCACAGCGACTGACAGCAACTTTCAAACAATATCCTAAACAAGTCATCCTTCTGAGTCGATGTCTGCTAACAATTATAATGACGGGTCAGGAAATGAAAATCGTCTTTTTTTTTTTTTTTCCCCTCACCCTTCAAACTAAACCAAAGACAGCGAGTATATTTTATTAAAAGGCTCTTCACATTCACCCCAAGGTTCACATCTGTGGTTGCCTGTTCCCGTCAGCGACATCTTCACTAAGAGCACAGGACAACTTGACGTTGTGTCAGTCAGGAGCTGCTTCCTGACTGACACAAAAAGAGAGTTAAGAGAAGAGCTCGGTCTCCGGTGACTGAGGGGTCTCTGAATGATGATTACGACCTAAGACTTTAAAGGCGCAGAGCAGCTCTTTTTAAGTCAGGTTTGAGCAACTCAGGTATTAACGCTGAGCGCCTGGGAAAGCAAAATATACACATAAAAAAAAAAAAATGGAATACGCCACAGTTTTTTGACGGATGCAAGCAGTGGAATATGGTGGACATAAGGACAAAACACTGCAGATTAGGATTTAATAATTTTTTTGTCATTGTGACATTGTGATTCACACCACAGTGCACAACGAAATTTGGCTTGTTTCCTATGTATTCAGTTTTTCTATGCAACAAATTGACAATGCATAAATCTAAATAAGTCCAAGTCCTAACCAGAAATGTGTTCTTGCATTTTTTTTGACTCTCTTGTTGATGCTGCGACGGAGAGGTTTTCATTGGCTGCAGCTCAGAATTGTTTGTTGGAACTGTGTGAATATATTCATTTCTTTTTTTTCCCCCATATCTTTATCATTTCTAAAGAAGTTCCACCAATGATAGTCTTTCATTTACTGGATAATAGCAACAAAATATTTATCAGAATAAAAACGTTATATACATATATATATATAGTGTATCAGTATTATACACTGATAATATATATTATGTTATCAGTGTATATATATATAATATATGTATATACATATATAATACACATACATATATACATACATACACACACATATATACATACACATATGTATATACATATACATATACATACATACATACATATATACATATATACACGTACACATATATACATATATACACATATATACACACATATATACACATATATACATATACACACACACATATATACACATATATACATATATACACACACACATATATATACACATATATACATATACACACACACATATATATACACATATATACATATACACACACACATATATATACACATATATACATATATACAAACACATATATATACACTACACATATATATAAACATATATATGTACACATATATACATATATACACACACATATATACATATACACACACACACACACACACACACACACACATATATATATATATATATGCAGTAGTTGTGTTTTGCAACGAAACAGAGGTGTTGATATAGTATAGAGTGTGTACTCAAAAAAAAATGTGAGTACACACATGTCATGATTCCTGGTGGGATTAGTTGCCACATAACTTCTTGTAGTCTCACCACCCACAGGAAGGCTCACAATATGGTGCAATGTGATTTGGGTGGCGCCAGCTGCACCTGCGACTCAGCAACAGACAAGCAGAAGATGAATGAATGAATTACTCAAGCTTTAAACTCTAAAAAAAAAAAAAAAATGTAAATAAACCAGCGAAAAGGACCTTGACTTTGGAAAATAATGACCCACTTAAGGGTTGCCATCATGTGCTTGGGAAACAATGACTTATACTACATACCAAGAGATAATTGGTGTAATAACTAGAGTACCGTCTTACAACCATAAGGTGTAGTATCAGTTCTGTGTGCCATTGCTATATTTAACAAACACATAAGATGCACCAGATTATAGGGCGCGGGTTTTACATAAAATCCACGCCCACAATTCCCCCTTTAAAGTTCTCATGATGTCCTCTACTACGTCCGCCTTACAACAACAACAACACACACAAGCATACAAGCATGCCATTTAAAAAAATAGCCCTAACCCTAACCCTAACCCAGACTTCCCCCTTTAAAGTTCTCATGATGTCCTCTACTACGTCCGCCTTACAATAACAACAGATAAGCATACAAGTGTGCCAAAAAACGGGAGCAAAACAACCCCCACAGTTCCCCCTTTAAAGTTCTCATTGTTTCCTCTACTACGTCCACCTTGCAACGACACACACCCACAAAGGTACAAGTGTGCATATTCAAAAAAATAAAAAGCTGGAACAAAACAATGCCCAGACTTCCCCCTTTAACGTTCTCATGGTGTTCTCTACCCGGCCGCCTAACAACAACAACAACACACATACTGTAGGGCGCACTGCACATTTTGAAGAAGATCAAAGACTTTTATTTGCGCTTTAAAGTCTTGAAAACACAATAATTAGTATTAAAATAAATTAAAGTCAAGACAAACGTGGTGTACAGGTATCGACGCCTACTTGTTGGACTCTAACTGCTCTGAGTCCACAGCTAATCGCCCACTCCTGCGAGTTGGGAATGAGACTGAGGACAGTCCTGCAGGTAGAGTGGTTCCTGTCTGTTGATGGGAAAAGACTTAATGCTGTAGTGAAGGTGCCGTAATCTTGGCACCGTTGATTTGTTTATTGCTGCTCACACCTGCCTAGACACGCCGTTCCACAACGTTTCCCCTCTTCATTAGCCTGAAGCCACTGCTGTGCACTAATGCATGTTCCGGGCTGATGTTCATGTCCCGGCCGTTTCTAAATGTTTCTCAAAGCGGCTCAGCCTCCGTGCTCATGCTGACGTATTTTTTCCTTCTGATTAAACTCACGCCGGGAAGCAATACTTCCTGTGTTTCTGCACACTCCTCTTGTTTTTGACCTTTCTGTCGGTGTTGGAACACACACACATCACATGCACACATGTCCAGTCTACAGCCTGTGATGGATGGTGTTATTACCTGGAGCTTTTACGGGGCAGAGAGGTGCTTAAGAGAACAAACACACCTGAATGTTCGTGCTTTATCATCAGGAATTAACATTCTGATGCCGTACACATGCACGCGCACGCACCAAAAGACACCGATACGCCACATTTGCAATATCCTTACATTAGTATTGAGCCAGGGAAGAGAGTTAAACCTCATCTAATTTTGTTTTCAGCTTTTTCTTGGCACGCGCTCCCTCACCTGTGAAAATTATTCATTAATGATTTATTGAAGCTCACACAAACCGTCCATCCTTTGGAAGATGAATTAAGCTTTGCATTTTTAACACAATATAGATTAACACGTGAACCAGATATATACATTTTTATAAATATATATATTTATGTATAAAAATTAATATATATAATATATACATACATACATACATATATGTTATGTATATACTGTATATATATGATATATATGTATGTATATATATATATATAGTGCATATTAGGGGTGTGACGATTCACTCACATAATGATCCGATTCATATCTCGATTCACAGGCTACGATCTGATTCAGGAACGATTTATAAAAAATATTAAACGATCGATCCAGTTCGATCCGTTTCTGTTAAGTTCGATCCAAACCGATCCAAAATGATTAATTTGCACACCCCTAATATATACATATGGTGTGACGATTCACTCACATAATGATCCGATTCATATCTCGATTCACAGGCTACGAACTGATTCAGGACGATTTATAAAAAAATATTAAACGATCGATCCATTTCGATCCGATTCGGTTCAGTTCGATCCAAAACGATTAATTTGCGCACTCCTAATATATACACAAATTTGTATGTATTAAAAACAGCATTTCAGAACTTGGTTGTTCCAGGTATGAGCAAACTAAGGCCCGGGGGCAAATATTAGCCCCATTCAGATTTGTTGCTAGGCCCATCTGGATTTTACATCCTTAGCTCATCCAGATGAGATGAGGATGTAAAATCCAGGTGAGATCAAAATATGGTCAACTGACCATTTCAATATACTATATGACCAGTTTAGTCTATCAATGGATTTCTTCCCTGTTGGCACAGGTTTATTCTAAGATGACAGCGCCAGGATTTATTTTGTGAAACAGTGGTTCAGCGGTTCATCAGACACCATCACCATCACACACTGTTGACAGTTTTAATCACCTGATCTCAGTCACCAGGAAGCTGATTGGTCAGACTATGTACTTTCGCTTTTGTTTTGATGTGCCTGCCTTAACCCAAACGTTTTGATCTGTGGGCCACATTCGGTCTTATAGTTGAACAAGAGGGGCATTTAGGAGCAGATAGATGGAGCACTCCTGTAAGCTAGGATAATTGTAAAAGGCAGAAGTATTATCACAATTTAGAGAAGTTATATAATTTGGTCAAGTTTGGTGGGCCAAATTTACAAAGCTGAATGGGCTGCATCTGTCCCCGGGCCCTAGTTTGATCATGTCAACCTTAATTCCACTAGAGAATCTTCGTAATGCACTGGTAAGCGCTTTTTGCAGCGGGCAGACTCTACCATCATCAATACAAAATTGAGATTTTTTTTTTTGTGGTTGTGACTTTTTTTTTTCCAGACGGTGTGTTTGATTGTCTTGTATTGTGATTATACTCCTGGCATTGATAGCATTTTAGCCCAAAAAATTTGCAGACGTCTGGATTAATCTGCCCATGTCATATGATTGAAAAAGAAAAAAATATATATATCTGTCGCGGCTGCTACTGTGGATTGATCATACTTCAGGGAATATTGATAGGTCAAAATACTCATCATTCCACTATTTATACTTGACTGGTAAAGACAGACATATTTCTTTCATGTATCGTTCTCTCCGTCTCTACCTCTCGTTACCCTTCCGCCTTCCCATCTCCAGTTTTGCTGATTGCTTTGCATCATTAATATTTCATGTGTAATGTGGCTCTTTTGGATAGTGTGAGCATGTGTATGTGCCCTTGTGAGCCTTTGTGTGTGTGTGTGTGAGATCACACACACACACATGCGTCTGCAAAAGAGTGTGTGTTATTGTGTCTGTGTGTTTGTGTGCCTGTGCCGCAGTATCAAATTCTGCTCTCGCAGCTGTCGGCCAGTCTCAGTTTGGTTGTGATCTGTCTGTCTGCAGCTCAACATTCAACTGCTTCTTCCCTTTACTCCTTCACGCTCCTCCTTTCCTGCGAGTGTATAATCTGCACGCCTGCATTCTCTTCTCCAGCTCTTTCTCTCCTTCTCTCCCTCCCTCTCGGTGCAGTGCACCTCTTTCTGCCCACTCCCTTGGCTCTGCATCCATCTCTCTCTTTGTTTTATTCCATCACTTATTTATTTATTTTTTTTTGGCTTTTTACTTTTTGTATTCTTTTCACATTTATTTGTTGAAAAAAGGAGAAATAAATGACAAAACAAAGGATCACAAAAATCAATTGAGAAGTGTAGCTTGTATGGAAATGCCTGTTTATTATTCTTTAAAAGAACGAGTTTGAGTTCTTTCTTTCAGGTTGTCCTTAAAAACTTACTGCAGCACAAAGAGAAATATTCAAATACAAAACAGTAAAGTTGTGAAAAAAGATCCAGAGTATAGTGTGCTATAGTAATGTATAGGACAGCGTAGCATAGCATAGCGTTGCATGGTACAGATTGTATAGTGATGTATGATATTGTATATAACATAGTACAGTATATTAATGTCAAGTTCAACAGACTTTATACTAAAGTATGCTCCGGGACAGTAGTATAGAGAATAGTACAGTATATTTTTATATTTTACAGAATGTTAAATAGACTATAGTGCTGTATATTGTATAGTGCAGCCTATCGTGCTGTGAACATTAGAATGTTAAAGTATAGTAGAGTATCCAAAAATGTGTTACTTCGAGAGCAACTGGACATAGTACGTTTCTTGAAGACGTTTCAGTTCTGAAGAAGAAACCTACTACGTCCAGTTGCTCTCAAAGTAACAAATGTTTGGATTGAATTACCTGGATGAATATGTTAGAGTAAAACATAGTACAGAATAGTAAATTTCAGTACAGTGCAGTATGTAGTATAGTATGTTACAGTTGTGGGACCAGCCTTGATGGATGGACTGGAGACACTAGGTATTGGTAGAAGACAGGAGACAAAGCTGGAGGTGGAGGAGTTAAAGATGTTGAGATTCTCTTCAGGAGAGACAAGGATGGACAGGATCAGGAATGAGGTGATTAGAGGGACAACACAGACAGGAAGGTTTGGAGAAAAAGCTAGAGAAGACAGATTGAGATGGTTTGGACATGTTCAGAGGAGGGACAGTGGATACATTGGTAGATGAATGATCCTAGAGGTGGGACTACGAGATAGGAGACAAAGGAGATTGATGGATGCAGTGAGGGAGGACATGGAGGTAGTTGTAATGACAAAGGGACATGCTGAAGGGAGAAGACGAAGAAGAATCGAAGCATACAGTATAGTATGTTGAAGTAATATAAAATAGATGACATGCTTACATTATGATAAAGTGTACAGTATGGCATAGTGGAGTGTATAGAATAGTAAAGTATGAAATATTATAGTTAATATGTTAAAGTTTACTGTAGACATGGAAGTATAATGTATAGTAGTCAACACCAGGGTATTTTCACAGACAAGTTTCACAATGTTGTTTCCTCACAGAGAGTTCAGCCACAGAAGGCAGAGGGAAAGTGTGTCTGCTGCAGAGCTCCTCTTTTGAATTTCCTGTTCTGAATGTTGATGAAAACAACTACACATCTTCTAATTGAGGAAAGTGCACTTACAGCCTGTCCTTATACTTGGACTGAAGAAGTAGAAAAAAACTGAATAAGTACCTTAAAAAAAAGAATCCCTGATCCAGAAAAGGACTGATTACCTATCTCCAGGACAGGACAGTAAGGAGGCGAAAACAACATTGTTTGGTGATGTGAACCCAGCTTTCTTTTTTTTTTTTTTTTTGAACTGGTAACATTAGTTTGTCCATATAAATTAAACCAGATCTTTTTTTAATACCTAATTGGTGTTTTGAGGAGAAAGTACTTGGCGTTTGGACAAGTCAACATTCAACACTGTTATTTCGGGTCAAATCAGAGATGAGTCACAGAAATTGAGTTTATGAGTGAAACACTCAACACACATTATAGCTCCCCATTTATGTCTGATAAACAAACATTCAAGTGCTCCACCAAATTATACTCGATACTTTTTTATCAGAGTATCATTCAACCCCCACTTGTGTATGTAAATGCATACTAGTGTTTCAAACATCACTGCCTACGTCCTCTGTTGAATTAATTCTGTTGGGATTGTTCTTCAGAGGTTCTCACTCATCCAGGTCATTGAATCCATAAATAGTTACTTAAAGGCCAAATGGATGTAGTAGGTGTCACAATGACACATACATACATACAAATTTAAATACGTATAAATATATACATACATATATACACACACACACACATACATAAATATATGTATACAGTATATGTATATATATACAGATACACACAGACACACACACACACACACACATACACATTTAAATATATATACATAATATACATATATACATACATATACAAATTTATATACATATACATACTGTCTATATGTGTATATGTACATATTTACACATATATAAATACACACATACATATACTACATATATACACATATACATATATACACATATATCATATATACATACATACACATATATCATATATATATACACACATACATACATATAGATATATATACATACAGATTTCTATTTCATTCCTTATAGTTCTAGTTTGATTTAAAGAGCCTTCTTGGGTAAATGGTGAAACATCTTTAAAAAAAACCTGTATGTCCACCTGCCCTCAAAGTCCAATTTTTGGATTGTTCTTAAGCACTATCTCCACTGGGGGCAGTGTTTTTTTTTGGTTTTCAAGTATTCATCACTGTGACCTGCTGAGATAACCAGATCAGGACGGATGAGATACTTCGCATGGAACATATTTGCTGCCTTCTGTGTCTGCAGGCAACAGGAATAAAACAACATACGCTTTAGAGTACGAACGACTTTTTTTTTAGAAACAGAAAAGATGATTCCATAGTAAAGAAGATGGAGTAACTATTGACTGAGCCACAAACAAGAAGAAACGCTTTACCTGGAATACACCTGTGAGTCACACTAGGCTTAACTTTGATCCCTTGCTACAACTTTGACCTTCACGGAAAAAAAAAAAAAATCAATCCCGCAGGTCCTGAACCCGCCTCAGGCAAACCTCGCCAAGTGTAATTCAAACTGGATCCAGCCCGTGTAACTGCTGCCATTGTCAGACAGACAGAAAGACAAATGCTGCCAATTCCAATACATCTGCTGTTTCTGCTGAGTGGTTAGCAGCAACGCTGCCGCAGTGAGCAGTACAAAGACGGCCACAGAAGAAAGTCCCATTATTTTTATTCATTTTGCTTGTACTACGAGCAAGGCAGTAAAAATGGATCACAGCTAATGACATGGCAACATCTGGACGATGATGATATCTGCGTATGAATCCATACAGGCCGTAAAACTACACTTGTGAATAGGATGAGAACGTAAATTGGTGAATTTGCAGTTTTGCTCAATTAAAATGTCTTTCAGCATTAGTCACCTGAGCTCTCTGGCCTGCAGGCGGCGCTTCATTACGTTTTTAAGTGCAGTAGATCAACTGCTTAGACAGGAAGGTTTGGAAGAAAAAACTAGAGGAGCCAGACTGAGATGGTTTGGACATGTTAAAAGGAGGGACAGTGGTTACATTGGTAGAAGAATGATCTTAGAGATCTTGTGAAATTTGTGAAAGTGTCCACATTTGTCTGCTGTTATTTTGAAGGTCCTCTTACTGACTAGATCTATTAATGATTTATTTCTACATGGGGCCTGTCAGCAGCCAATCAGAAGACTCATTCATTCACAGCCAATCACAAGACTGATTCCCCACACAAGATGCCATGTGTTGTTACTTCTAATGTCTTATAACATGGCACCCCAAACCATGTTATAAACAGTGTTGGGCAAGTTACTTTTAAAAAAGTAACTTATTACTTTATTTATATATATGTATATATATATATATATACATACATATATATATATACATATACATACACATATATACATATATACATACACATATATACATATATACATACATACACATATATACATATATACATACATACACATATATACATATATACATACATACACATATATACATACATACATATACATACACATATATAAATATATATGAATACAACTTGGTGCAGCTAAGCTATGTATTATAGGCTCTGTATTGACAATAAAACGGACCAACTGCGCTCTTGTTGCTAAGGTGACCTCCTTTAGCTAAATTCATTAGTTGCTCAATTAGATGAGTCAACAGGAAGAACGATGAGGTAAGGAGGTGAACTTGACCCCCTTTCACATCCCCCTCCTCAAGTGATTCACCAGCAGAAGAACCTTGACCACCACACAATTAATGGAGGTCTCCCGAATCACACCTGACACACAGGGCAATCACTAGTAGGCGCTGTATTTTTTTTCCATCTCATTTTAGAACCTATGTTTTCCAAAGACACCGCGCCACCATGTAAGGGGGTGGAGGTTGCCCCTGGTGGCCATATATTAGAATCGACTGGTGTATGGTAGCATCTCACACGTGTCATTGTGTAGAATTGTCACATTGATGTTACTAGTAGGGATACATCCGAAGATAGCACCTTGCTCGACAACAAACGTTAAAAAGTGCGAAAGACAACAGAGGCTGGAAGTGTCCTGGGATTGGACGAAACACGACACATGGTTGAACCCTTCAAAAAAAAAAAAAGATCATAGGTTAGGGCTTCGTAGGTTGTGGGTCCATTGTATTTACTCACTTTGTACGGCGTAATTATCAGCAAAAACTGTGTTTTGTCTCTGTGTGAAAAATCCAACGCTGTTCTAGTATCTAACTCAATTATGAACAAATAATGTTTAACCAAGTAATTAAAAATTCAGATTAAAAAAAAAAAAAAGTTTGCAGCTATTATGATTATTTTTCTGACCGACCCAATGGACTCTAAAGACCTTCTCCTAGGACGGCAGGTAAAAATCCTTTGTGTGTCTCGGCCTCACTCAGTGTGTGTGTGTGTGTGTGTGTGTGTGTACGCAGTGTGAAACAGACGCTGATTTCCAAAAGTCTCCTGCTTAGCACCAGCACCGCGGAACCTTAATGAACACAATTGCCGCTGAGACACACTTCCCATTTAATGCCCTACTCTCTCATTATGGTACTTTTTGTACCAAAAGTGTGTGTGTGTGTGTGTGTGTGTGTGAGTGCCGGGCCGCATGTATGTGTGCATGCATTAACTCTGATCCACCTTGGACTCAGACATATGATTGGCCGCCGATAAGAGCTACAGTTGGCAAAACATCATTTCCGCAGAAGGCCATAAAGCAGCGGGCCTGGAGAGCAGGCGGCATCTGCCCCTCCGTGGCTGCCAAGACATGCAAATAATCGCACACACACACAGACACACACACTCTCACACTCACATAAATTTCCTTAAAGACTCTCCCGCATCGACATACATGTAATACTTCACACGACGTCCTCTACAACCTCTCGTCTCCCCTCGTGCCCCGTCCCATCTATCCCCGCCGTTTGTCACTCCCTCATATTGCTGACCCCCTCATTGTTCCCCCTCTTCCATCTCTGCCACGCCGCCGTCCCTCATGAGCCGTCTTAGCATCTCATATTCAATTCCCAACCCTCAGCTCGATTCGTCTTTTTTTTTTTTTTTTGTAGGCTGTCGTGTTCTATGGCACCCATTGAGGTAAACTGCTCCTGCAGAAACACTTCTCAAGCGCTGAGCTCAGTCTCCCACTTCTTCACCCTTACTGTCCAGTGACAGTAGGGCACACTCATTACAGATCTGCCCCTGCGCACACAAACACGAAGAGAAAGTCACTGCTCTGCCACCCACGCTCGGTTGTTGTTGTGGCCAGGAGATTCTGTCATAACTCAAAGGCTGACCTTTCATAAACCACTGCTCCAGACAGATGAATAGCCCTATAGCAGGCCTCCATTGAGGTAAACTGTTCCTGCAGAAACACTTCTCAAGCGCTGAGCTCAGTCTCCCACTTCTTCACCCTTACTGTCCAGTGACAGTAGGGCACACTCATTACAGATCTGCCCCTGCGCACACAAACACGAAGAGAAAGTCACTGCTCTGCCACCCACGCTCGGTTGTTGTTGTGGCCAGGAGATTCTGTCATAACTCAAAGGCTGACCTTTCATAAACCACTGCTCCAGACAGATGAATAGCCCTATAGCACCGTGTCTATGTGTTCTTGCTCTGTGTGTGTATTAGATCTGAGAAAGAGTGTAAGAGGCGGAGAGCGAGAGAGAGGCTAGGTTTGGTAGCTGTGAGTAGCCAAGCGCGTGCTGATTTGCGACCATAGTGGGAGTGGTCATGCATCATGAAGCTGAGGCTGCAGTTAATTCATGTATATGGGTAGCCTGGCTGAAGAAGGGAAGCAAGGCAAACAAGAGGCTTTTGTTCTCGTTTCCGTCTTTGCGCCTGATGCATGGACCAAACATCTGCGTTTGGTTTTAGTGATGCAACTGCCTTTTAAATATTCTGCAATTAAGACCAAAAAAAAACAAAAACAAAGGGTCTAATTTACCAAGAACTCCTGAGAAAAGTTACTTAAGGGGGGAAGGCTCTTCAGATATGTCATCCTGCTATCAGTAATCAATACAGCTTCTGTCCAACTCTCACTTAATTGAATGTATGGGTCTCTCTGCCTTTCTCCATCTGTCTTTCTCTCTCTCTCGTTGCCTTCTCGTTTGTGTATTGATTAGGACAATATTGTATCATATGTATTAAAATGCAGGGGTTCATCGAAGTTCCATTCCTATGATGCGACATATCTTGATATCTGTCGTTTCTTCACTCTACATCAGTTTCTATGTTTCTCTGCGATGCTAACAGGGGGAACAACCTATCAAGTCCCATCCGATAAACTTTATTAAGGTATCCCATGTGTTTATATTGTCCAAAAATCCAATTACGATACCAAAAACTGATATACACCTCGTTATATTTTTTAATTGATCAATTTTCTGTCCAAATCACTCTAGGAGTCAGATTAATAAAATTAGCCGCAATGCTGCCATCTAGTGACTCTCCCAAAATTATACTTATGCACACATCGTTTGGCTAAACTCAGCCCTTGCGTTACTGGGTTTTCATTAGTGAAGTTGAAAAACTTATAAAAATTCTTGCAGGTATCACACAATACGCTAATAATATATTTCGCCAATTATATTGGCCAGAGGATACTATTGGACATCTCTAAACATAATCCATGAAATAACAACAGAAGGGTCCAACGGACACCTGCAAGACAAAATGAAGGGGGAAAAGACACAAAGAAAGACAGTAAATGTTGCAAAATTTAACGTATGGCGTCCAATCAGCTCTCAGTTTTGAAGATGTATGTCACGTCGTAAACCCAATACTTGCATAAGGACACACTTTGAAGACTAAACATTGAATGCATCAAAAGGAATGCACTCGTGAAATGCGAGTCGCTTGTCAAAAAATAATTCTGTTACTTCACTTTTCAACTTCTCTACTCATTTTTTTTTTACTCAAACTCTTTTAACCTTCATGTTATTACTGTAATTCTGCACATTTTATCAGACTTGGACTTGAGCCGACAGTGAAATATTTCTTCAGAGCTTCACTGCTCTTCCCTTCTCTGTTTCATGTAAAAACATAACCCCAACTAACAGGATTTTTTTTTTTGTTGTTGTTGCCATGACCACATAAAAGCCGCAGCTACGCGACGACTACGTCAAGTCCAAACTCATGACTATCTCTCGCTGAACTCAGCGCATGCAACTGATTTCAGCCGTCAGTCTGGGAAAGTTATTTAAGCACGAAGACAAACATGCACGTCTTTTGCACATGCCAACAAAAATCATACACATAAACACGGAGGAGCCCCAAGCAGATGGTCGGCTCCTACAGAACGCAGAGATGAATAATAGATCATGTTTCCATTCAGCTCATATGTTCCTGCCACAGTCGGAGGCTAAAACGTAGCGACAGGGGCAAAATGGTTAAATATGGAGAAAAGATTGAAACCAGAATTTAAACCCTAACATTTCCCATGATGCTAAATTACCGCGCTTTACATAGCCAAGTTTTTGCGTTAAGAATCTCAACTTGTCATCATTCGAATACTTTGTTACTCTGTAAAAAAAAAGCAAAAAAAGCAAAAAAAAAAAAAAAAACACAAACTGATTGAGAAGACAGTTTTCTCTTTTTTCCAACTTGTGACGCGGGAATTTCTTAATGCACCACAGTTACGAACATTCCAGTCCTGAAATGATGTTGGACGGACAAATACAAAATAAATGGAGGCAACTTCAGACTTCAAGGTCTAATCCCAGGTTGCCACTGAGGTCCTTTGAGCCTAGCACTGTCCCGCCCAACAGTATGGTATGGTGCACACACAGGAAGTGCTCACAGAATGTTGCAGTAAGATTTGGGTGGAGTTTTGGAGACTTGAGCCCAGTTTTATCCTTACGTTCCCATTGGTCAAAACAGGACATTCAGTATCTTAATGCACCCACTGACGCAGGTAAAGACCTTTGACCAATTAACAGAATCTTTTGGATACATTTCTTTTCCATTGTTACCTCTACAGTGAGAGTATACCTAGGTTCTTGTACCAGGACTAAGAAAAAAATAACAAAACATTGACCTGAATACAGAACTAATAAAAAACAGTTTATATACTCTTTTTCCATTTGCCACAGAATCAGCAAACTCGCAAAATTACCCAGAAACCCTTGGTCCCCCTGAGAAAAGTTCAAAACCCCAACAGCATTTCTTGTGGTTGGTTTTTATCGTGTACCTGTAATATCTCCTACAGGAATTTGCTTTGTATTTATTAAATCTCTATGATCAAAATTTGTAATTTCCTCCTCCACAGGAAATACGTTTCTCTGAGCTGTTTCTGTAAAAAAAAAAAAAAAAAAAGAAGAGCTGGAGCCCAGTGTGTGAATACAGAACTGCTGCTGAATGTTTTTTTCTGAAATTTTTTTTTTTTTATTAAGTGTTTTATATTAAATGTACGCATCATGCGCAAAGACTCATCGCTTTGTGTCACTTTGGTCACTTACCCTAAACATCTAAATCACTGTAAATCAGTTGATATGGATACAGCAATGGAGTAGACATGGATATAGACAAGTTCAGTCGGTCGACCCGTAGAATTCAGCTGTGATTCTTATTGAATCTACATTGATTTTCCACACCTCTTTGAAAAAGATCTAAATAAAGATTACTATAGCATAAGACTTTTCTACTCATGGGTTTTATGCTTGTTTCAAACCCTCAACACAATCGTAAATTTTGTCTATGATTTCACAACAGTTCTACATGTCTGGACGCTATATTTCCTATATATTAAAATGAAAATTCTGTCTTTTTATCCGCTAATAATACATTTAAAGTTTTTTTTTCACACCTTTTGCTGAGAGCATGATTCGAAGAGCAGTTGTGGGCAAACGTTATGACTTGGAAGATATGGACGCACAAATTTGACAGGTAAATGTCATTCATAAATGCCAAAATGTTTTTAGGGAAATACAATATAATATATAATAGGTGTAGTATGAAAAGGCAGAAAACACTGAAAATCTAAATTAATAACGATCAGAACCCATTTGGTCGGCCGGAATCATGAAGCCAAATGGGCCACATCCGGCTCCCGGGCCATACTTTGAATATTCATAGTGTAGTCGAAGTAATTTCAGTTTATTAAAAAAAAAATCTTATTAACAAGAAAATCAGAACAATTGATAAAAAAAGTGTTAAGTGTGAGGAAATCCATAGATTTAACATTTAATTGTCAAAGATCTAGAGTTAGGACTGTGTCCAACTATTAGCTGGGACATGTCCATGTTCAGGTCCATTGGTTACATCAAGTATCTAGTCTCCAAACCTGAATGCAGCTATGGTGTTCCTGAACGTCCACATGAAAACAGCCTTAACTGCATCTTTACATTACAGTAATAGATGAACTCTGGTGTGCACCCTCCCCGGGCCCCCCAGCCCACAGCCCCCCCATGATGTCAATGTTTTAATTACACTTTCAAAACTGATGGAACAACAGAGAGAAACTTTATAAGGTTCCCCTCGTGTGCCTTCTCCGTCTGCAGAATCTTTCCCTCTCACACTCCCTCTCTTTATCCTTGCACGGGCGCGCACGTGAGCGTGCACGTGTGCTGTAAAGCCCATCTCCAAATTGCTGACTCTGCAGAGCTTCGCAGTGACCAGAGTTCTAATTATAGACCACACATGGACACTCGAGATGCTGCGTGATAGTCCGCGCTGTCTTACTTACATTTTGACTCCTTACTTAAATTGAATACAAAAATGGCTCTGGGCCATGCATTAGTAAAAAAAACGGCAGGGTTTAAAGATGTAATACATACATTTCGATGCGTGGCTTTTCAATCCAAGCATCTCTGTTTACACTGCGGAGGCAGCTGCTTCTGGAGATAAGGCCCGGGCGCCTTCTCGGCCAAACTATTTTATCTATTTATTTGTCCGTTAATCCCAGCCTTTGGCCCTGAAAAATATAGACTGTGCCATGTTTATCCGCCGGACTTTCGGGAGTTAGGGTTGGAGCGAAGAGGGAAGATGGGAAAAGAGGAGGTGATGAAAAGTAAAGGCAGTCAAGAGGGAAGGAGACTTAAGCTAGACTGAGTAGACGGCAGGAAGTGGGACTCCTGGGGAACGTTTAACTAAACGCAGAAAAAGAAGTGAGAAGCATAGCATATATGGATGAGGAAATGGTAAAAAAAAAAAATGACTGTAGCTGCACTGGGAGAAATAAAGAGGGGTCAGGTGAGCTGGAGTTTGACGCAGAGTACTGTAGACCAGGTGTGGGTTGAAATATAAAAAAAAAAAGTTTCGCATGGTGCTGCGTCTGCTGCACCGTACCCTCCTCCAACTTTGCAGCAAACTCTGGGATCACAATGTAGACCAAACTGAACGTTCAAGTGTGTGGAGACACGTGAACCTTCATTCTCCTCACTAACAAAACTCAAGAAGCCATTTGTACGAGACCAGAAACATCTTCTGGAAAAAAAACATTTGTTTCGAACCCAACCTTGACCATGACCTGGATGACTGAGAATCTCGGGTTTCAAACCCAAATTCACAGAGAGACTAAAATTAAAAACTGGGACGCTGTCGCAGGTCAAACCTAATATTTATTGAACCACCCACAACTATTGGACATGTCTACCTTCTCTCCAGTTATACTGTGCAGTATAAAAAAGACTTTTCTTCTGGAAACATACTTTGATTTGGGTAAACTCTTAATCTGAAACAACCAAACCATAATTCCTAGTTCCTCTTTAATGTAAATCTTTTTTTCACAGGCAAAAAATAAGACAAAAATAAATGTATCTCCTGAAACAAAGTGCCCACAACACTAATTCTACCAATTTCATCAGTGTATAGAATCCATATACTACTGGGACAACTCTAAAACACATTTGATCAAGTCTTTCGGGCCAAATATAACAACATTGTGGGCCTGATTTGGCCCTGAGGCCTTAGTTTTACACAAGAGAGCTGCCTGTTGTTGTTCTTGCTGTTTTCACTTCTTGATAATTGTTACTCAATCCATTCATCCATCATTTACGGCGTTAACCTTTGTGAAGTTGCTGCCCACGGACGTGGGTGGGCTTTGGGTTTGGGTGCTCCCTCGTTAACAACACTCCAGTCCGGCTCTTGGTCAGAGTTTCTGACCAATCGATTCCAACTCCCGTTGTGCATTTTCTTGGACTGTGAGAGAAGATGAAAATACTTTGTATAACAAACATTTGCCATTTGTTGGCATATTAGGAATCGATGGTGGGTCATTTTTAATTTGTAAAATTTTAGTAAGTGGTCCATAGAGGGACGTGTTGAGCGGAGGGACAGTGGATACATTGATAGAAGAATGGGGCTACCAGGTAGGAGAGATGGATGGATGCAGTGAGGGAGGACATGGAGGTAGTTGGAGTCAGAGTAGAAGATACAGAAGGGACATTTTTGTAAATAGACAAAATACATTTCTTATGAGCAGGACTTTGAATCGGTTCAAGGATTGGAAACAAAAACTGGAAATATTGGTTCCATTTATACCCGTTTTATCTGGTTCTTTATAAATCAGAGTCATTCATCTCCGAAAAAGTAGCCAGAGCTTTGAAACAGAATTTCGGGCAATCAGTTTGGAACAGAAAAAGTATTGTAACATTTTTTTTTGTTTTGAGATCCACTCAAACAGGGACGTTTGTAAAACAATAGAACAAAAAACATTGTTCAAGCTTTTTAGACGACCAGATTTTTTAAGATTGCGTTTTAAGAATCGTTTTTGTTCTGGAAGAATTTTTTTTTTTTTTTTTTTTATTCGTTTCTGGTTTAGTTGCAGCTCAATTCTCAAAGACAATTCTCAAGCCTCAGGGTGTCATAAACATTTCCATCCAACTTTGTGTTGTGATAAACTAATTTTTTCTTTTTTTCAGAATAGGAATAACAGTTACGCTGAGTTCAGTAGAGCACAGATTCGGTGTTGAAACAGAGAAACCTCTTCTAAGAACTTTGCTAATTGCTGAATGCAGGTGGGGAGAGGTTCTTGTCAAAAGGCCTACAAAAAAAAAAATACTGAGCACCGTGACAAACAAAACGCAGCTCATTCTGGGGAAAATAAATCAGTTTTCCCCTGAAACGATGTAATTTTCCAAGGAAATATGATAAATTCAATGTCAAGATGCAAAACCTCACATGTAATGGAAAGAACAGGGAGGACAAAAACAATCCGCGACGGAGAAGAATCTAAGTGGAGCTCTCCTCACTATGGAAACAACCATGAAGGACCCTTCATGGAGCTCACTGAAGGGCTATGGTAGTCAAATAAAAGAGAGGAGAAATGTTCAAACGAAAAGATTCCGGAGAATTTTCAGAATTTCATTTGAGGCCAGGGAGAAAAAAATTTAAAAAAAAAAGGAAAGAAGAGTGAAAGTTCAGAGAGAGTGGACGGCTGTAATGTGGAGCAATGAGGAAAGGCCAGTTAAAAAAAGACGTATGATGTGAGGATTTGGGGATGAAGTAAAGCAAAAGTTTCAAAAAAAGCAGAAGAAGAGGGTGAGTTCAGGAGGAGCAGAGAGTGAGAGGGAGTTGGAGGGACGGAGGTGGAGAATCGGGCCATTCATCCATGCCTCGGGAGACGGACACAGTCTGAATTCAGGATAACTCATTCAGAAAGCCTTGGCACTTGTGTCAGTCTAGGCTGCAGCCGCCAAGTGGCTGGGACCCCTTTAGAATTCCTGAACGTAGTGTCGGAGAGAGTCAGCGATTCAAAGTATGTGACACCGGCACCAAAGAACAAGGCCGATTGTTGCCTTTCTGTATTGTTTCAGATCCTCTAACCCCCGATCAAAGATACAGCCCGTGATTCCATGTAACTGATGTGAGCTAATAAGAGCGCTCTGATAGAACCGGCTCGTACACATCCAAGTTTGCCTGAGGAAACTGACGGGTTGTCAGAACTCCACCATAATATAGAGAAAAAAAAAAAAAAAAAATCCACCGGCACCATGTTGCTTCCTTTACCCTCTCCGATAATTGGTCTACAGGGATAGCCTGCTGCTTAGAGCTAAAAGGTGAACCTTTGAGCTCTGTAAACACACATGAACATAACGAAAGTAAATGATCAAACCATTCAAGACAGAGGCGTAGCACGCAGGACACGTGGACACCAGGGGATTAGAATGATGGTGGGAAAGATTTGAGACGTCTCCGCTGATAAACCTCAGTGTAAACAGCGTCCGTGTCGCAGAGACGTCCATCCAGTTTATGCTGCACATGGTTGTTTTTTTTGTTGCCGTTTGTGTTTTTCTCCTCAGTTTCATAATCCATAACGTAAAAAAAAAAACATAAATGTGCTTCGTCCAAACTTTTCTGCTCGTACTATGTCACCATGCAGCAGCATCAGGAGCCTTTATTTTAAATCATTTCTGGGATATCGCAGACATTCCAAAAAAAAAAAAAACATGAAAGGTAACCTTCTCTGTCTTTATTCGCTGTCTCTGCAGCAATGGACCTGGGAATTATCTGGTTGGCTTTGCTTTAAATCTGTGAAAGGCAGAGAAAAGTCAGAGAAAAGCTGAGATGAAGAAGAGAGAAGTGAAAGATTGGATGTGAATTGACTGAGTGAGGGGACAAAAAAAGAAAAACAGGAAGAGGAAGTAAAAATATATATATATATATATATATATATAGTATTCAAGACAGGAGGCGTGGCTGGAGGTGGAGGAGGTAAAGATGCTGAGATTCTCTTTAGGAGAGACGAGGATGGACAGGGTCAGGAATGAGGTAATTAGTGGGACAACACAGGCAGGGAGACAGGTTTGGAGAAAAAGCAGATTGAGATGGTTTGGACATCTTCAGAGGAGGGACAGTGGATACATTGGTAGAAGAACGATCCTACCATGTAGGAGACAAAGAGGAGATTGATGGATGCAGTAAGACAGGACATGGAGGTAGTTGGAGTCAGAGTAGAAGATACAGAGGACATGGTGCGATGGAAAACATTGATCCCCTGAGAAAGGGGTCTTTAGGGCAGCAGTCTCCACCAATGCCACCCAAATCACAACATACTGTGAAGCCTGTCTGTGGGTGGTGAGTCCACTGAAAGTCATGTGGGTCAGGAAGACAAAGTTCTAGAAAGACAAAAATTTGTAAAAGATTCTCACCACAAACTAAATCTTTTACCCCAAAAAACCCTCCTTCCAATGTATGGTGACCTGGAAAGTATCTAAACAGTCAGAAAAGTACTGTTACCAAAGTTCTGCTCCACCAGATACTTCAACACTAGCTTTTGTTTGCTTTTGGCAACATCTAAAAGTATCAAACATTGATCTACAGATACAACAACAAGATGAGGGTTACCTTCAGGTTCCTTCAAGGAACTCTTGAAAAGAGGCCTCGTAGAAGGATGAGGAGAAAGAAACAGACGTTGTTAAGTGTTCTTCATGTTTTCTCACATTCTAACCTTGAGATGTTCACGGGTGGTGCTCATACAGGACCTCGTCGTCCTCATCGGAATCTCTTCGTCTTTATATTTCTCGGTCGTAAGGGTTGGCTGCCTATAGAGTGGCGTTGGTGGCGGAGCCAAAGGGGAATCCCTATAATAAGGTAAAAAAAAACGAAACCATTTCATCAGAGACCCAAAGAAATGACCATGTTGTATATCGCAAATTCCTAAAGATTTCTGGAGTATCCAAAACATGACCCTACAACAAGCAGGGGCTAACTTTTTAGCCCACGGACTACAATTGGTCCTAAAACTGGACATGGGGCTGAGTCCCGAGCAGAACGATGGACCATTCCTTCAAAATCCTACATTTCTAACACCCTTCATGTCACATCTACTGGGGAAATGCATCATTGTAGGGAAAAGGCAGAAGTATAATGATAATATAAATAATCAATAAATTTGGACAAGGTTGGCGGGCCACACTAAAAAGTTCAACGGGCTGCATCCGGCCCCCGGGCCTTAGTTTGCGCATTTTGCCCTGTCCTATGGTCATCTTTGGTCAATAGAGTCTGTGATTTCCACGTTTTCACAACCAATCTTTCAGTGCGTCGTCGGCCGTTGTTTTCCTCGACAAACACAATAATCCCTCTGTCTTGCGCCACTCGTCGAATCCCCAAGGCTTCGTAGTCGCGGTCGCTGTGACCCACGTACCAAATGTTCCCGTCCGAACAATATTTACCCAAAAGTTCTCTCAGAGAACTCCCAAATCACAGAGGACCGCAAAAGGTGAGCAGATTCTTCAGCCAAGACTTTGTCCACTCATTCAGAGACACTTAACACATTGCCACCCTTTGTGTGTCTCGGTTGTCCTCTGTAGTACACACTTGCTCTGACAACATTGTCTGAATGTGACAGACTCATGTGCCGCCGGAGCATAAATCATTCATAATGATCACTAAAAGATGGCTTGAGTGTGTGTGAGTGTGTGTGTGTGTGTGTGTGTGTGTGTGTGTGTGTGTGTGTGTGTGTGTGTGGAGGGGGTAAATTGCTCCTGTACCTCCATCCTTTTATCACGCTGATGTGGACTGACGGCCCAACAGATACTGTAGGGGGCAATTACCTAAAGTCATTTAGGCCACTGGGCATGAGACACTGACACAGATAGAAACACACAAGGACACACACACACACACACACACTCAGATGCACAGACACAACCAGATACTTAAGAATAATCTACTGTCCTTCACTCTAGTTTGAATTCCCATATTTTTAGTGGTTAAAATATATTATTTTTCTCCAGGAAAAATATTGTTATTCTGATTCTGAATCTCATTCTCTCTGAGATTTGAACACGTGCTGACGTCGATGAATCCGCTGACCTCCAGCACATACTACACTTAAGTTATTCATTTTTTTTTTTTCTTCCCCCTCCTCCCTTTTTTTTCCTTCTAAGAACCCGGGAAAAAGGCACTTAAGATAACATTGGCAAAACACATGTTGGGCCCGAGCTGCTGCTGAAGACCGAGGCAGGGTGGGGGCGAGAGGGCTCTCTTTAAACAAAGATAAAATACCTGTTCCTGACTGATAAATGACGAGCCCGGAGGCGGAGAATACATTAGGGTCAGACCAGCGCCTACAGTAAACGTATGCATTAAACTCATATGTGGATTTATCCTCATGTATCCTGCAGCTAAAATGACCAAAACACCACACATTTTGTTCCATTGTGTTATTTTTTTTCGATTTCAGATGGTTCCCCACCCACAAACGTAGAAAGTACCGGGAGGTTGTTTATAAACTGAACAGTTGTTCAGTTGTTATATGTTACCTTTAATCTGTAATTGAGGTCATTTAAATGTCATTCGTAGTGTAATTATCCAGGTGTCTTTCACTAAGACTGACCAGAAATAACAATACACAAACATTAATATACAATATATAACAAAATTAATAAAAAAATATCTTCCTATAAAGCTTAGGTGTAGAGAGAAATCAATGTTCATATGTAGACAGTGGACGAGGAAGAGAAGGTGGAGGGAAGAGTTATTATAGGTATAGGTAGGAAAAAACTGGTTCATCCCAAACAGGGCCGTGTCAACACTTTCTGAGGCCTGGGGCTTTTTTACCAGGATGCAGGAAAGCAAACTCCTTGTCCTTGTGACATTGTGATGCACACCACTAAACAGTGGGCAGGTTTCAGCGCCCGGGGATGCCATGCTCAGTGGACCTCAGTGGTAACTTGGCAGTAGGGGGATTCGAACCGGGGACACCGCAGGCCAGCTTCCTTAACCACTAGGCCGCCAACTGCGCCTTCATATCGTGTCCCAGCGACAGCAAATAAACTTACGCATTGGCGCACACAGACGTCCACAGATCCAATCTATGACGCACTACAGTTCAAAGCAAATTGGCTATATGTGCCTTATAAGACCCGTCAGAAGCCAATTGGCATCTTTATGTTGACAAAATGTGGGTGGTGTAACTCCCTTTCCGACCCAGTGGCCATGCAACTCCTCACTAACTTCTCCCCAACATGCAACATCAAACGATAGAGCTTATGCCGCTAGCTTGCGATCAACAAGTTCATGTGGTTTATTTTTTGCACCCTTGTAATATTGCATTACCCGCCGCCGGTAGCTAATTCTGTCACTATTTCTCATTTATTGACTTGTAATTTTCTTTTCTTTGCCCTCTCTTGTGCTTTCTTTGACATTTTTGCTTGATTTTACTCTTCTCGATATAGAGTTAGTATAAGTAGACTTCTACTAATTTTAGTAGAAGTGGGCAACTTTGAGCATCCAGGGAGCTGTAAGTGGGGACGGTGCCATGCTCAGTGGACCTCAGTGGTAACTTGGCGTTAGGGACCTTGCGGACCCTAGTCCGCTCCCTTAACCGTTACACCACCAATTGCACCTGGTTTCTGGTAGCAAGACCTTGGTTACAACCCCTTTAGCCCATCCCGTTTCAGCCTTTACCCCATAGACAGGATTCCACCACGCAAGCTGGACAACGTAGGGGTAACCCCTCGGTCAGGACTCAGCAGTCCACTTACACTTCAAACAACTCTTTCAGGAACAGAATGTTCATTATTTTGTCAGAGAAAATGGAAAGTTTGAGAGGGGTTACAGAGGGGGTAGTTTGAGACACAACCCATTACCCGCATCCAGAGCACTGTTGTGAACAATACCCAAAAGATCCAACCTTGACACCCCGTTTCACACATCAAAGTGACGTGTATGCAAAACCACTTTGACGAAAAATCCATTACTATATCTGTAAATAATCGAATTCATCCAGGTCGCTGTATACAAAAGCTTTAGTTGTAGGAAACTGGACTTCTTGGACAAGACATTTAATTCCTCAACTGAGGAAGTTTGCCAGTTTCTGAACTTTTTTAGTTTCTGGTGAATTGGATCAAGCCCAGTTGCTTACGACCAAACCTTTTGGACCCATTAATAACACCTTGGGCTGCCCTACAGGAGGGACAATCCTTTCTCCTCACTCCTCAAGGATGTAGCTTCTGTTACTCCTCACTAACAAGGAAAACTGAAGAGGCCTTTTTGGAGGAGAGGTGAAACAAAAAAACTGAATATCCAGATACCTAACAAAAGTCTCCATCTTCGACCATGACCTGGATGATTGAGTTCATCATCAACTTAGTAAGAGTTAGAGTTGTCAATGGTGAGTAAAGTACAAGGTCACAAAGCACCTGAGGAGATACCATGCCTGATGCTCTAAAATGCGACAAAAAAGTACAAACTCAACGTTGCTTGCATCAGAAAGCAAAAGTTGCTGAAACCAACATGTATCTTGAGACACTGGGCCATATCTATTCATTTTATTGTTTTTTTTTTTACTGCTTGGATACGTCTCTCCTCTGATTACAAACCCAATTCTTGAACTACTGGACCACAATCTGCCCCATAAATACGATCACATCTTTATTTAATTTCTTTCCATTACCAGGTGGAAATATATAGCCCCACAGAGATGATAAAGTATGGTTGTACTGCTGCTAAACCAAACAAGCAGTTTCATTTTAGAATCTTTTTTTTTCCAGTCTATCAAAACTGTCAGTCTGCTGCATATTCTACATTGTCATTTCCAGATCAAATAAAAAAGGGAGTAATTACATGATTATTATGAGAAAACTATTTTTACCCGGGGAGAATGTTGCCCATGACGCTTGTTAGAAATGACCGAAAGGAGAACTGGAGACCAGGGAAATCATTACAAATGGAACGAGCAGCGCGGACGCCCTAGACCTTGTGCAGTGATGAAGCCGGGGTTGAGCTCACACAGTGTGATTAATCGTAGCCAAATTATTTTCCTCGTTTCCGTGGAAGGCTCATTAAATGAAGCCTTGAAAACAACTGCGGTAGTTGTGGAAGAGAATGCATAATAGAAGAGAAGCTATTTGCCAAAAATATGCTTATGAAAGGCGGACGGAAATATTGATGCTGCCTGCTATCTTAGCAAAATAATTGCAATCTTTCCAAAGAAGAATAAAAAAGAAACAAAATGAGGAATTTCAATAATTGGAATTATTTCTCTTGTCTACAAAGGAAAAAAAAAAAAAACTGCAGTACAGCTAAGGTCATTTTGCTGCAAAGCCCCCCTGGGTACACATACTTGGATGGGCAGATATCCAATAATACTTAGTCTGACACCCTGTGGTAAAAACAAACTCCAGTCAGCACTGGTAAAATGTCTTGTTCGATACTAATAAATATTAGAATGAGAAAAACATATTCTTGTTCTATAGGGTCACATGTCCCATCAAGTATTTGTGTTTTTATTGTTGCAGCAAAACTGGAATCTAACTAAAAAAATACTGCCCCTAGAGTACCTATACTTCTGACACACACACATCATCCATCCATATACGTTTTTTTCTTGTAAATGTTGCCATTGGTTGCCGTAGGGAAGTTGGTGAGGATTCAGGTCCGAATCCACCAGCTGCCAGCAAGGCTTACATTATGGTGCACTGTGATTTGTTGGCAGTTGTGGAGCCCCCTGCCACCCCCCCGCCACCCTGTACCAGAGGAGCCAGGTGGAATAAAATTCCATATCGAACCAATAGGAAACAGATAAAAAAAATGAAAATGCATACAGATAGCAATACCATAGCATCTGTTGCTGTGGCAGCAGGTGGTGAGCCTACTGGAAGCCAACCACAGTTACTGGGAATCAAACTTGCCCAGGAACTGAACGCTACCATATATTGTACATACCAGATAAGACAATAAACAGATATTTTCAGTATCAGCAAATTTTTCAATATATGTTTGATTCCAATGCCATAGATTTGTCTGTTATTACACAGACATTCAAACATATATATGCACACATATAGTCAAATGAATATATATACTGTATATACACACAAAAAACTATAAAAGTACATGCCATAAATTTAAACTTACAAAGCACACACATATATGTATATACATCCATATGTTGATACATATATAATCCAGTAGATATATACAGATATATGTACATACATATATGTATATACATACATATATACATATACATACATACATACATACATACATACATACATACACATATAAACACATACATATACATACATACATATACATACATACACACATACATACACACATACATATACATACACACATATACATACATACACACATACATACACACATACATATACATACACACACATACATATACATACACACATACATATACATACACACATACATATATATACATACATACATATATATACATACATACATACATACATACACACACATATACATATACATACACACACACACACACACATATACATACACACACATATACATACACACACATATACATACACATATATACACACACATACATACACATATATACACACACACATATACACACACACATACACACACACATATACACACACACATATATACACACACATATACATATATACACACACATATACATATATACACACACATATACATATATACACACATATATACATATATACACACACATATACATACATATACACACACACATAAATATATAACAAACTTGTGTATGTGCATACATTTATATGTATATAAAGTCACATATATATATACTGTATATATACACATCCATGCATACACTCACACAAAAATAAATATATGTATATATTATATAGAATAAACACAAAATATATATGCATATAAAATACAGAGGACAGGGTGAGATGGAAATTCATGACTCGCTGAGGCAACCCATGAAATATAAAAAGGGATAAACCGAAAGGAGAAGAAGAAAAGATATAAATATAAGATACCTTTTATATTTATATAAACATATCAATTTTTATATTTGGTTATATTTCTTTTCCACATCTATCTGTCAGAGGTAGTGGGGTTAAATGGTTTTACCCCATGAATCCGTCCGCTGCGTCCTGACACGATGCAAAGCTGCTGTCAAAGTGATGCCCTGGAGATGATGTAGCCCCCGGGCCACATGTCAGGCCGGGGTGGAGGGCAGTAAATAGCAGCGCGATTATTTAACGGACTGCATTGTGTGACCTTTACATTGCTGGTGGGTTAATAAAGAAATAAAAAGAAGTGAAGGAAAGGAGGTGGGAGAGAGCGACACAGCCCACTGATTTTACACACACACACACACAAACATATATACTGCACGCACACAAATTACATCACATTGTCACATTTTGCTAATTATATTTAAAGTCAGGCTCCAAGGTGTAGACATTTAATTTCCTCATGAATCAGGTCGGAGACGGAGGCAAACACGCGTGATTATTTCAGCTGTTTCGCGCCACGGTACGGAGAGCAGCTCTGCAGTGAGAGCGAATGTCAGAGGCAGCAACTGCAGGGCGAGCTGATAGAGAGGCTTCACAGCAACTAAACAAGGCAGAGAAGAACCTGGAGTACAAGGTGTGGGCGGGGGCAAACAGCAGAAAGGAGGAGAAGCAGGAGAGATAAGGAAAACAGGAACGCTGAAGGAAATAAACAGTGGCATAGAAAGAGAGGGGAGTAGGGAGAGGGAGTTGGAAACCAAGGTCAAGTAAGTGAAGCAGAGAAAGAGAGAGAGGTGAGAGTGGAAGGCAGGGGAGTGGGGGGGCGCAGTGATGGAGGGAGAGAAGAAGAAAAGGATGGAGAACATGGGCAGGGATGGAGAGGGAGAAAGAGACCTTTGCATGATAATCTGTTCATTAGAAAAGACCTTGACCAAGAATGTTTCTCTCCACATTCTGATCTGCCTTCATCCCGTCCTCCTCCCCCTCCGACTCCCAACATCCCACTCTGCTTAGGTTTCTTTGTTTTCTCCTTCTCACCATCACCATTCTGTCATTATAGAATCCCTACTCAGCAATTCCAGGAGGCAGGGTTAGGGAGTCAAAGAAAGAGAGGGAGGGAGAGAGAGAGACCACGTGACTTTTCTCCCTCCTGTCTTTCACCTTCGTCTGTAGCCCTACTGTGTATGCCAAATGTGTTTCCCTTCTCAACTGGGGTTTTCAAGAGCCCACAACTTAAATGAGATAAATAAATCCTTTCACGGGAAAATTAGGGGCGGGGTGGACCGGGGTGATTTTTTTAAAACAGGCCTGCACTTTGGCAAATAAATGGGAAATCAATACGGAGTACCCTAAGACACGTTAAGTGCACCTTGCGCCCTGCATACAAAAGAACGGCCATGCCGAAAATAAATACATGACTTTGTTATTTACACAGGACAAGACATTGATAACAACAGGTATAAAAAGTGACACAATAAATCACGGGGGATCTAAGTGATATTGAAGGCAGCACGGATTTGACAAACTTGTTTGTGATGATCTCGGATCAGTGTCTCGTTCCTGCTTGGACCCAGTGTTCCAGGAACGACAAAGACAGAGGGACGGGGAATAAACAGTTTACGGCTGGTTTCTGGGGATTTCTCCTTCTGTCGACTTGTCCCTTTTCCAGGTGTTGCCACAGTGAGTCAACATTTTACCATCTCCCCCTGTCCTCTGTATCTTCTACTCCGACCCCAACTACCATCTTGTCCTCCTTCACTGCATCCATCAATCTCCTCTTTGTCCCCTACCTGGTAGCTCCATCTCTAGGATCATTCTTCTACCAATGTATCCACTGTCCCTCCTCTGAACATGTCCAGACCATCTCAATGTGGCTTCTGGAGCTTTTTCCCTTCTAATCACCTCATTCCTGATCCTGTCCATCCTTGTGTCTCCTAAAGAGAATCTCAGCGTCTCAGCCTGTTCCGAGTGTCTCTTAAACCATACATTCAATTCTTTGTCACGGTCTGTCCTACCACACTCACAAAATATAACTATATAACAAAGGAAGGACGTAGTGCAGACTGGGACACTTTTTGACACCATTTGTCCTAGAATTGGTCTTCTGCTCCTCCATTGCTGGGCCATAGTGGCAGCTGGCGCCAGCCAGACCACATTGTACCATATTGTGACCCTTCCTGTGGGTGGTGAGCCCACAAGAAGTCATGGGGGTCGGAACGGTGCTACGCTCAAGACACCTCAGAGACAACCTGGCAGCTGGTGGATTTGAACCTGAACCCTTTGCCGACTATCTACACTACCTGTAAAGCTAATGAAGTGTCTTTGCAGGGAAGAGGTAGAAGTTCATCCATTCATCTTCTTCTGCTTGTCCGTTGCCGGGCCACAGTGGCAGCTGGCACCACCCGAACCACCATATTGTGAGCCATCCTGTGGGTGGTGAACCCACGAGAAGTTATGTGGGTCGGAACGGTCCTATGCTCACGCACCTCAGTGGCAACCTGGTAGCTGGTGGATTCAAACCTGAAGCCCTGCAGACCCAAGTCCGCTTCTTTAACCACTAGGCCACCGCTGCCGACCAGAGGCAGAAGTATCATCACAAAAGAATGAGAAACTGTAGAATCAACTGGAAACTAATGAAGTTGAGGAGTGAAATGTCTTTCAACTCCAAGAAAAAGTCCACTTGCTTACAACTTAACTTTTTGGATCTCATGACCTTGAGAAACCGGTTTGGTTCGAAACCTTCAGCTGCCAAGTTACTGGTGATGGGATAAATGTAGATGTGACATTTCGGTGGTGGAGCTTCCCCTCCCTCCTTCCGTCCTTCCTTGTTATAATTCAAATGGGCCACATCTGGCCCTCAAGCCTTATTTTGCTCATGCCTGACATCTCCGTGCAAGTGACAAGGATTAATAAAATAGAACAAATCCACATTTAAGCCTCAAACAATACAAGAGATGTCGTGAGAAAACTGAAGTGGTGACTTGAAGTAGGGACTTTCTCTGTCCTGGTGGTTTTTGTGTTAATCTCCTATTAAGTTAATGTTTAACTAACACAATTATCAACCTTCTATGGAACAACTCAGAGGATTGTGACTGTGGTCATGTGATTATCTGACCAGGACATTCCCAACAGACGAGTCCTATATTAAAAGCCGAATTAGCTCTGGTGCTTGTTCTATAACTGTTGCAATAAGACTCATTAAGGAGTATTCAACGGTAATTGTGTTATTAATGTTAAGCTATGGAGAAAAAAAAAAAAAAAAAAAAAAACTCGGCACAGCGGCCAGCGTTTAAAGAGAAAAATGAAGTGTAATGTGATAAAGGACGATGGGAAGAGAGACAAAACAGGTCCGACGCAGCTGCAGCCTACTTTAAATCCTACACTGTAGGAACCAAGGAGCTGCACATGAGGACAAAGGTTCAGTCAAGAAGCCACGAGGTCCATGATCTCACAACGGGAAGTTTATACAAGTCACATGTGCAACGTCAATCAGGCCGTCGCTGTCACCATGATTCACTGCCTGTTTTCCTCCAAACGAGATCATAATTTATCCAAAGTGACATCACGTTCCCATGAAGGAGATCTTCAACTGGAGAACAAGTCCATAAATTCTCCACGATTGTGTTCGTGGGAAAATTAAATCATGCTGTGGCAGGTCGGTGCCAAAACAACGTCATGAAACATTCAGAGACACTTTAAGAAAAGACCAGATTCATTTGCAAGGTGAAAAATCTAAGAAAAACCAAAATAAAATACTTTAGAAAAATGTTTCTACTACTTAAAATCTATACATCTTAGATTTTTGTCATTATTTTTGCAAGAAGTAAAACACCAACAAGATTTTAAATATAAAAACACAAAGTGCTTGTAAATGGGCTGAAAGAGACAAATCTTTTGTTTTGTTTTTTTTTGGTGAGACAAAAAAAAAGAGACAAAAATGTATCAGCGCTCTCTCCCTGAATTAGTCTTCAATAGTTGCCACAGGTATATACACAGGAAGACAGAGCTGGAGGTGGAGGAGTTAAAGATGCTGAGATTCTCTTTAGGAGACACAAGGATGGACAGGATCAGGAATGAGGTGATTAGAGGGACAACACAGACTGGAAGGTTTGGAGGAAAAACTAGAGAAGCCACATTGAGATGGTTTGGACATGTTCAGAGGAGGGACAGTGGATACATTGGTAAAAGAATGATGCTAGACATGGAGCTACCAGGTAGGAGACAAAGAGGAGATTGATGGATGCAACGAGGGAGGACATGAAGGTAGTTGGAGGCAGAGTAGAAGATACAGAGGACAGGGGAAGAAGGAAAACGTTGACAAAACCTCAAAAAGGGGAAGATGAACCATTACACTAGAAATAGGTAGAAGACAGGAGACAGAGCAGGAGGTGGAGGAGTTAAAGATGTTGAAGTTCTCTTTAGGGGAGACAAGGATGGACAGGATCAGGAATGAGGTGATTAGAGGGACAACGCAGACAGGAAGGTTTGGAGACAAAAAATAGAGAAGCCAGATTGAGAGTGTTAGGATATGTTCAGAGGAGGGACAGTGGATACATTGGTAGAAGAATGATCCTAGAGATGGAGCTATCAGGTAGGAGACAAAGAGGAGATTAATGGATGCAGTGAGGGAGGACATGGAGGTAGTTGGAGTCAGAGTAGAAGACACAGAGGACAGGGGGAGATGGAAAACATTGATTCGCTGCAGTAACACCTGATTAGATATACATTCATATATTTCTATATGAAAATATACATTTCTATAAACTTAACACCTCGTTGCAAACAAGTCTTTTCATGAGCTTTCAGGCTAAAGTGTGTCTTTCAACCTTTTGTACAGAGTTACCAAGAGTTACCGATGCGTGACTCTATTCATGAATTATTGGAGTTATGTGACCGACTTATTTTCAGTATTTTCTCTTCCAAACAAACACTCAAAGGGCTTTGCAAACCAGCTCACTTTAACTTATCCATAGAAGCGTTAACACAGTGACACTATGACCAAGTGCTTTCACACACTGTACACTGTAAACTATACATATTCCATTTAGAGGCCGCAGCAGTGAGGAATGGACGTCAAAAGAAGACAAAAGTTCCCTCAGACCATAGTTGTATACATTTCCAACGCATCAGTGCGAGAACAAACCACTCACAATGGTTCTCATTCAACCCAACAGAATCTACTGTCTCTATCACTAACTTGGATTCAACTATCACGACTAGGGCAGGGTTAAAAAAAAAAAAAAAAAAATCAATTAATCGATTTTAATCGATCTTTTTGTTAATAGGACGATATCGATTCATAAATCCAAATGGATATTTTTTTTCGCTTCTTTTCCCAACAACTTTACGTGAGCTCATTACGTGGTTGCGTGCGAGTGTGTTAACTCACAAAACAAATGTAAAAACAACATGGCACTAAAATCTAAAATTAGAGTCTGTCTTGTAATTTTGGGTCAAATCATGGTAAATAAAAAACGCATGATGGATTAATATGACTGCCTTGAGTAAATTTGTGATGGAAATAAATGTAAAAAAATACATTTTTTTATTAGCAAATGGATTAAGTTTCAATTTTAGCTTTGAT
>JAFBJS010058874.1:0-47734 GCA_016785265.1 Paraplagusia blochii
TAAATTGTATATATATTTATATATTTGTATATATTTATAAATTGTATATATATATTTACTTAAATATATATTTAAGTATAAATATATATATTTATACTTTTCATATATATATTCATACTTTATGTATATATATTCAGACTTTTCGTATACATATTCAGACTTTTCGTATATATATTCAGACTTTTTGTATATATATTCAGACTTTTCATATATATTCAGACTTTTTTGTATATATATTCAGACTTTTTTGTGTATATATTCAGACTTTCTTTGCAAAGTCTGAATATATATACAAAACTCAGCCGTAGCTCCGCCCAGATGAGGTTGGAGCTACGGCTGCTGCTCCCACAGCCAGACTCCGCTCTGTGTTGTGCCTACACAGCGGGGCGAAAAAGGTAAACAGCGAAATAACATCGATGTGACACAAACAGAAGCGCAAACGTTTAGATTTATTCTCTCTTTCGTTGTTTTTCGTCTCCTTTTTAAGGACTATGATGGACATAAATCACTATTTGCATTACTGACATTTGATTTTTTCCTTTCTGTTAGAAGTCAGTACTCGATCGTCAACGCAATGGATCTATAGCATTATTAAATGTATTAAAAAAAAAATCACTCTTATAATGTCATTGGGCTATTGTGAATCCCTCACAGCAGTGAGCTGAGGTCGTTCCCCTTTAATAATTGTAATCTCTTCTTATTGACTCTGTTTCATCTGGAACTCTTGTGCAGCTGTAGCGCCAAATGGATTGGGGCAGTGTGGTCAAGAAGGCTTCAAATTGTGTACAAACAGGGGCGGAAATCCCATTTGATTTTTTGGGGGGGCAATAAACAGTAAAATTTCAGGGAGTAATTTTTGGGGGGGGACATGAAAAAAAATCACTCTCTCTCTCTCCTTCTCCGTTGGAATTTACCTTGTAGGGTTGGGCCCTCAACATGTTGAATGATATTAATTTAAAGTACCGGTAATGGTATTTATAACATCGTTCTGTATTAGTGCATATTCTACCTGGACACATGTTTTTCTATGTTCAACCAGAAAAGCCAACAATGGTATAAGGTGAGAGGTAGAAATGATACACCTTTATGACCACATCTAACAGAATCTGTTTGCACTGTGCTCTAATTTCCACTATAGTCCATCAAAGTAGCTTTACAAGAAATTGAAGCTCAAAATAAGTTCCAAAACTATAGAGGAAATACCATCAAGAGCAATCCAACATCAAACTACTCTTCAAATCAAAACATTTATTGTAGTGTTAACACACAAAATACAACATATTACTATACTATACACTACACTACATTATCACAACTATGGCACAAAATATGGCAACTTAAAAATGCAAAAATAAAATAAAAATCCCATGTAAATGATAAATTGTAACTGTAGGCCTATAAATAAAAATGTTTATCTTAATTTATCTATTGTATGGTATCTTATCTGTTACAACTATCTGGGAAACTAAAATACAGTGTCTGTCAACCACCACACTAAGACATTCTCTAAACAAAAGAACCAAATGTACTTCTTTTGGTGTCGCAGGGTCCAACAAACTCCTGACAGATCATGTTCAGGTTCAGCTTGTCCAGTCTCTCTTTGTGGACATTACAGACAACTACATTGTTGAGCCTTTGTTGAGCCATAGTAGCCCGTAACCAAGTCTTAAGCCGACGCAGGCTACTAAAACTCCTCTCAGCTTCACATGAAGACACGGGCACCACCATCAAAATCCTGACGAGAACCTCAACCTGATCAAACAAGCACCGCACCTCCATTGGCAGCCCCCTGAGAACCTCTGCTGCTTCTACACTGCTGTTAAATTGGTATTTGTTGCGAAAAAGGGGCAACTGTACAGAGAGAGAAGTACTGTTCAGCTCAGGGTACTGATTTACTGAATCATCTAACTCCCCCATCAGGAGGGCACTCTCTACCTTTTGCAGAATCTTTAGACTGTCCTGGTCAAAGCGTTCACCAAACTGAACCTCAACGCAATCTAACACTTTGAAGAACTCTGCCCTATAGTGATCCACTGCTATCCCCACAGAGTGGCTTGAATGTGTCACTTGAATGGAGTCAATGGATTCAGTGGCGTCAACCAATGTTGTTGCTTTATCATACAATGCAAGGTAGCTCTTGTCATTTCTCTTTTCCTTAAGAGAAGACCTCACATGATTAACTGCAGCCTGCATACCAGAGACAGTCTGAGTTTTCTTTTGCAGTGAAATGTTAAGGCATTCTAGCTCTCCAAAAACAGCAGAGGCAAGCGTGAGGCCCAACACAGTCTTACCTTTGCTGAAGTGCTGAAATAAGCCACTGGCAGTTGAGGCTGTCTTAGATGTGCTTTTTGCTATCTCCTCTAGGCTGCTGAGTACTGTCTTATACTGTCCTAGCACAGCTTTTATAGCTGAATTCCGAACAGTCCACCGTGTGGGGCACAGTGGTTTCAAGGTGGTCACAGGACCCTCTCAGATGTAGCAATGTTTTCAACATACTCTTGAACTTCCCTGACTGGCCAAAAAGGATGCCCAACTGGTGGACCCAAGAAAGGCAGTCCCTGATCAGGGGGGAGGAAAAGCAGCCAGCTTGTGTTATCAGACTGACACAGTGTGCACCACAATGTACATACAGGGCTAATGGCTGCTGCCTCCTCAGTATTGCCTGTGCACCTGTGTACTTTCCTGCCATGTTTGCAGCGCCATCATAAGTCTGCCCACGCAAAGCAGCCATTGGCAGATTAAGCCTCAACAAAACATCAGCTGCCATCTTTGCAATGCCCTGACCTGTTGTCTCAGAAACCCTGTATAGCCCAACAAACTCCTCATGTGGGACAAGGTCATGTTCCACATAGCGCAGACAGACACTCTCCTGCTCAGCACCAGTAACATCCTGAGTACCATCAATAATGACTGAAAACTGCAAAAACGGCATCATTTCAGCTGCAATGTCTTGAATTATTGTATTGGCCATGATGTTCAGAATTCCATTCTGCGATTGGGGCTTGTGTACATTGTTTTACGCTCTGTTAACCACTTCAGCAAAATGGGATCATCCTCTTCTGCCCTAAGTTGTAAGAGCTGATGCAGATTACCACTTTCATCAGTGTGGCCTCTTATGGCTTGTACCTGTCTTGCCACATACCGCACAGAACTAACAATTTTCCTTAAGCAATGCCTTGCTACCTCCTGCACTGATTGGGCACTGGGCACTGATTGGATTTGGCTGATGTGCACTCACACTTACATAGTGGTGGTGGGCTTGAAAGTTTTGGTGTACTGTAAACTTTTCAATGGCTTTTTTCCAATTCCTGAAACCTGAACTAATGAAAGCAACATCGACCCTATGCCTAAAGTGGAGTGGTGTGAGAACCCTTTGCTGCAGTAAAAACACAAGACTCCTCTCACCAATGGACTGTAATGCAGCCATGGGAAATCCTGAAACCATTTCTGCTGGAATGTCAATGTCTTATTAGCAAGAATTTGTGTTACTATACACTGGGAATGTGTCTGGTATGGATTTGTGCAGTCACTGAAGTCTGAACTAAAACATGCTGTATCTGTGCTGGTCTTGGTAGTAAGGTCATTATGGCCTGTTGTATCCTCCTTTCCTCTCCCTGTGCTGGTGCTGCTGCTGACAGTAAGATTCTCATGACCTGCTGCATCTCTGTCACTGTTGTCATTTGAAGTCTCAGGTTCTCTGTCTGGCCCTTCAACCACTCTCCCTGACTCTGAACACTCTGTCTCCTATAAGTAGAAATACGGTGTTTCCAATATTCAGAAATACCCAAAACACAATTTAACACAAGGTTGTTGTCTTCACAATACAAGAGAGTTTCCCTTATTTTATAAAACTGATAAAACAAAGGCTCAACAAACTGACCTGGGACTCAGTGCCTCTGTCTGATGGGCTCTGGCTCTCTGTGCTTGGCTGACTTGACTTTGCCTAATGAAACAGTTATGAAACGTTTTCATAAGCCTATAGTTCCTTTCTTATGGACATCTTTATAGAAATGCCTTTATATTATTGGGCTCTTTCTACTTACTTGGCGTTTTGGAGCAGTAAAAAATGACCGGATGTCAGTAATTTTTCTCTTCTCTGCCATTTCAACTGATCTGGTTGGCTGACAATTAGACACACACGCAGGAGATACTGTCATTAGCATAAACCCACTACTAAACTAACAAAAAGGTAATATGCATAATTATCCAAGATTTCTCTCTAGAAACAAACCTAAAATGTCAGTAAAATATGAATTGGGCTTCTCTCTGACATTAATATCGAGAAAATATGTTTTTAAAAATCCTGGCCTCTGTATTTCCTTCTCTCTTTTTCCTCCCCTGTCTCCGTTTCCTCCTGTGTCCCCTCTGTCGTTATTTTACACAGCCTTCTCATTAGTTGGGTCTGGCCACTGGAAGCTAGGCTAGTGGTTTAGCGGAGGGCTGATTTCAAAACCAAAGAGAGAGACAGAGAGAGAAAGCAGGAGAAATGTCACTTTCATGTAACAAGCGCTGTGATAAATGACTTACTGTTATTTAGGTGGTGTAATGACTGAGTCTTGACATACAAATAGCTTGCTCTCGCTGATACGCACGGAGCTGCCGGTACCCGCGCTTATTGGAAACGGCAGGTGGACGAAACCACTTTCAGAAATAGAGGGGGGTCATAATCTATCAACAGTTTAATTGTTGAATTAAGTTATTGAACTCTAATATATTATTTTTAATTTGTTCTCGTATGCTTACAATGATTTTATTTGGGGGGACAACTTTATGGAAGGGGGGGACACGTCCCCTCTGTCCCCCCCGGGATTTCCGCCTATGTGTACAAATATTCATACTTTTCGTATATATATTCAAACTTTTTGTATATATATATATTCCGACTTTTCATATATATATTCCGACTTTTTGTACATATATTCCAACTTTTCGTATATATATTCAAACGTTTATTTCCTGAACGGCATGCCATATGTATATATATATATATATATATATATATATCACTGATTCCCACAGGATTTTAGGGTACGGTGATGTAAATATGGTAAAGAGCAGACCCAAAGCACATCATTAAACAGCGACCCAGGGTGATCATCGGAGACACTCTGAGGGGGTTTTGTATCCAAAATATTTGCTACATTCTGCTATTGCTCAAAAACTCGATGATTTGCACTAAGAGTGCACAATAGTTCATAGATGTTACTTACTTAAGCACCAACACGACGAGATAGTGAAGTGGCAGAGACCGGCAGCTGGCCTGGGATCAGACCAAAAGGTGGAAATTGGATAAACACTTGTTACTCTTTTTCCTCGGCTGCTTCCTCCTATTTCAGAAGATAAGGAGACCTTGTAGGTTATAAAACTTGATGGAGACTCCTTCTGAAGTCTCCATCTGCAGTCTGTTATAAACCCTGCTGACTGCATTACCTACTTCCTCACACAATAATATGTGCAGTAGAGTTGTATAATAGAAATATAAGAATATATACTGTATATTATTAAATGAAATACACTACAATGAAAAACAAAGAAATAAAATACATTATAATAATTATTACCAGGTTTAATGGCCCATTATTATTATCTGCTTTTACCAACAACTTATTTCACGACGTCATAATAATTTTAGCAATTTTACTTTGCAGTAGCAGTGTCTTCCAAAATTTTGCTTCATTTTTCTTAATGTGTCACACTGTAGAGTTGTGTAAACTGTATTCACAAGAGGACACATAATTTTGTTCTTCTGTAGGGTAGTGACCTATTCTGGACACAGGAGGACACACTTGCTTGGCTGCCTAACGTCAGCCTCTGAAATACTGTGTGTCCATGTGCTTGATGTTTCTTAAGGGTTCCACTGTAACCTGGAAATAATGAAGAGGAAGATTTAAAGAAATTATAGCATAAAATACCACAAATCTTTCAAAATGTTATTGTTATATCCGCAATTTCCATTAAGGGGGTGTTGAGTTGTGAGTACTTTTGTAAATTGACTGCCAATACAAGTCAATATAGCAGTACTGCCTGTTCCTATATGGTATTTTAATGTTTTGTTTTTTATGTCTTTGTGCTTGCAGATGGGAAGGTGAAGACCTGGGTATACGGTGTTGCAGCAGGAGTATTCGTTCTGCTCATGTTCATCATCTCCATGACGTACCTAGCATGGTAATGCACCACCTGTGGTGTCTGACCACGCATTGTGTGTTCAATTATGACCTAAGCTATGACTCACATCATCATTTCACTACAAGAGAAGCAATGAGGATCATTTAAAATGGGCTGACCTGAGTGTAGGCTCATTAATTTGAGTGATGAAAAGCACAGTGCTTTTAGATGTGATCTACATGCATTTATTTATTCATTAAGTCAAAGGATCAGCTTATGTTTTATATCAAAAAAAATATAGTATCAGTAGGAGGAAATCAGTAGGAAGGAACGATGGATTGCAAGTAAACATAAAATGGTAAATGGACAAAATAAACTGGACTTCTGGTTCTTATTGATTAGATTCTATTTTATTTAAGATTTAAATCTGATAGGTTTGAGCTAGGTTCAGTTATTTCAGCACTTTCCTGCTCTTCGTCTTTGGGTTCATTGTGGTTTTAATGACCTTTGCCCAGCTTTGTTTATCACCTTTTCAGGAATCATGAGTTTGTTATGCTTGAATTAATCAGGTAGCACTTTATATTTTATTTGTATTTAATGTTTATCCTGTTATTTTTCTTTATCATAAATTTAGGAATCACCAACATCTATTTTTTTCCATTTAATTTCAATGTTGTAGTTAGCTAAATTGTCAAACCCCTAAAATTATTTATTATTTAGTTTTGTGTGTATTGTAATGTTGTGACAAGGAACTCACAGTATGATATATATTGATAATACTATTACATATTATATTAACATTATATGTACTTTGATACTGTAAACCAAATTGTCTTTTGATGCTTCTTTTATGTGGATAAACCCTTATTTACTCAGTTTACTTCATTGGAAATTATTTTAAGAAATTACTTTACTGCTCTAAAATCAGCATTTAGGGATTGGAATTGATTTACATTTGTGTTATTCTGCTATTAATATAACCTATCTAAATCTTATCAATCTATTATTTGATTCCTTATTGGTTATCTTAAAGATTAGTCCATTAAGCCTGCTTAAGTAAAAAAAGAATAAATTGCAATTAAGTTAAGCTTTACTGGAAGTAAAATCTATTAACAAAGAAACAGAATTAAAAATTGTGGTATTTCTTTATTTTTTATAACAGTTATTTCACTTAGAGGAGAAGTTGATGTTGAATCCAACTTTGTGATTAGGTAAAACAATCCACTGGAGGACCCTCATCATCAATAAAATGATAATGAGGACATTATTCATACACTGCAATAAAGGTTCTAATTGCTAATGGCCATGTTGTTCTTCACCTTATTAGGATAGCATGAGTGTGTTGTCAAATCATCACAAAGCAAATATTTTATGAAATCAGTGGAATTAGTGAATAGAACAAGTAGGAATATTAAATTATAATAATGATAAATGATCACTCTAATAAGGAATAGGGAATCAGACCAGTTATTGGTTTTATTGGACTACAACATTTGTCAATTACCATCTCTATCCCTATCTGTGGCTTCCTTCAGTTTCAGCTTGAGTGTGTCTCTACCAAATGAAAACCTGTCTAGATAAACTATAAGAACTGAATATCAGCACATCCCTGCTTTTTGTTTGTTATCTTGTTTAATTCATTTTTAATTTATGTTAATCATTTTCACCCTTCACTTTTTGTTTTTCTTTCTCCATCACATGTACACTTCCTGTTTAGTCACTGCCGTTGTTGCCTCAACTGCAAGTCTCAGTCCAAGCCCCCTACAGATGGGTTTCACTGGATGGAGCCGGTGCCTTATACGTGTCCTGCCTGCCAGAAACTAGAGAAAGTTACAGCAGCATAGAAAACTCCCGCAGTAGCCTCAACATGTGAAGTGACAAAATGATGCACAGTTCTAACAGCTACCTACACCAGCCACTGCAGCAGCGGGGTAGAAAACAACAAAGCCAAAGCCACAGCTAGCGTTGAAACTTGATGTTGAGAATGACGCCACATTTCCTTTTTTCCAATGTTCCCTTATTATTCATAGCTATATACCTACCAAGCTCTTTTGGATCTTATTTTGGAGGTGAGCTCTTCTGTCTTGAAATACACTGTCTGCTATATAGTAGAATTTCCCCATCACAAAAATCAGGTGCATTGTTTAAGGTTTTAATATCTGGCTTGGCATTTTACCCCAAAAGGAAATGTGTCTACATACCGTAAATATGGAAATAAGCGCCAAAATAGTCTTTAGTAGGAATGTCCGATGTTAACATCTAGCTGATATCCAATAGAAGAAAGAAAAATATGTCAAGTATAAAAAGGTAAAGTCATGCATTTTCTTTAATTCACATTTACCAGAGAAAAATGGCTCATAGATTATTCAAGGTTAGAGTTTTAAATCAACTGTTTAAAAATCATCAGCAAAAGTGAAGCATACAAACATATGTAACTTTACAGTAACTATACAAGTGGGTAGATCTTGGGCATCTGGGTGAATAAAAAAAGCCACTAAAATACCTAAGTTATAGAAAGGTGCAAGGATATTTTGCTAATAAATATTATTTTTGGCATTTGTAATTTAAAATAACTAGGCAGAGTAGATGAATTTTGGTGCAATGGCTTTTAGGTATTAAAGAAAGATTAAATGAGAATATAACACACATAAAAAAGCTGTACTGTGTTGCAGTCTTCATAGTTATAAACTTACAAAAACAAAAAGTAATTTCTTGAGGTTAAAAAACCAATGATTCACAAAATGTCATAATAAAAGTCAAAAAAACAAAAACATGTTAATTTAGAAAAGAAATCAATAATAATAATAATTTATTAGAAAAAAAAGGAATATAATTATTTAAGTTAAATTGTAAATTAAGAAATAATTCATAAAGGTTGTCTTTACAATACAACCAATAATTTAGTAGAAGGTCTATGTATGTTTTATTTGGGAGACACTTGGAAAAAATATATAATTATATATACTGGTATATATATATGATCTTGAATAGTTGTTTTTTTTTTAGTTTAAGGTTCTCACACAAGGGGATAGATACGAATGCAGTTTTGTATTGAAAGAAGACATACAGACAAGACAAGACATACCTGGGTAAAGATAAACAGTGCGTTCTATTTATACTTTTATTACAATTACATTCCCAAAAATTAGCAACGTTTTTCTTTTTAACATTTCAACTTTGATCTATCATATTTGTTTCATTCTCATAGTGACCCTAACACATCATTGTACAAACAAAGTAATTGAATTACTTTGGTTTCTTTGTGTTTTATTTTATAGCAAAAAGCCAAAGAAGCCACAGCGACGACAGATGAACAACCGACTCAAGCCGTTGACTCTGGCCTATGACGGAGATGCTGACATGTAATTGTCTTTGTGTTTACTGCTGCGATCTAAGGACTTTCATCTTAATGCAGAGCAAGTAGGCTTGCTCATATCAGGGCCACCATACATCGCCTATGCCAGTGGTTCTCAACTGGTGGGTCCCGACCCAAAAGTGGGTCCTAGACCCATTCTGAATGGGTTGGGAACAGCTGTACAAAAATCAATACAAGCTAAATAATGTGAATCTGCTGTTGAGCATGTGTTTTATTTTATAAAATCTGTTATTTTTTAAAGACACAGTCAACTGAATAAAATGAGTATGCTAAAAGAACAGACAAAAGGCTTTTTTAGAAAATGTAGTTACTAGGTTAAAATGCTATGGGAGTGGGCCGCGACTTATTGACCACATGAAAATCTGTTTCCCAGATTGAGACCAATTCAGAACCTTATGTTTCTATATTTTCTTCTATCTTCCTTTCGATACTTTCAGAGCCGTTGTGAACCTTGACCTTTTTTTGAGAGGGATGCTTTCACCACTCTCCCACTACTGCAACTATCATGCATACCATGCTGAATGGGATCATATATGTATTATACTTGATGATTCTTATCTAACTTACCATATTTTCCTGACTATAAGTCTATAGTGTAGGTCACACTAGCCAGTGATAGTCCCCTCTAGTGGCTGGAAGTGTGAAAATAAATATAAGTAATCGTAAATTGTAATTGGTACAGGAGTGGCAGATACTGGTACGCAAGCCTAGAGGGCCCTCAAGTGGTTGAAATGTGAAAATAACAAACAGGTGACAATATATTTTTTGTATAAGTTGCAAGTATACTTAGAGTGGCAATCCCAGCCAAAAGTGACTATAGTCCGGAAAATACAATACACCCAAACTGTTATGCATGGCTTTCAACTCTCCAGACAGTTGCGTGGTTATTAAACTTGCAAATACATAAAATATCTGCATTTTCATTAACAACAAAAGGAATTATTGCCCTAAATTTCACAAATCCTGAATTTAGTTCACTGTTGTAGAAGTCATGAAACTCTCATCAAACCATGCATGGAGAACCTGAGGGGACTGCTGAAACTACTACTACTACCTGAGTCTTACAACCAGGTAACATTTTCATATAGAAAGAAAAAAATAACTGTGTAATGAATATTAGAACGACCCTCCTGTCTGGCTGCCTCTTTCTTTTCAGTTTCAAGGCATAATTCTGCGCTATATTAGTGCAGCATGATATGCTCCAGTATTAAACTCCACCACAGAAAACTGCCTCTTTCAATGCAAGATGATATACAGCCTTGTGCTAGAAATGTGAAACTATTGACTTAATGTAAGCAAACGTAAGTCTTTTCTGTTCGTTTCTATCACAAAAAGCACCCAATATTTTTTTTTTTACCAAAAGGACTTTATGTAAATAGTATTTTTGTCCCAACTTTACCTTTCTAGTATGTACAGCCTATTGTCTATTGTAAATTTGCCTGAGTAATTTGATTTCTCTTGATCGGATTTTGTATGTTAGTAATCTATTGTCTACTAGAACAACTGAAAGTTACCTCTTTTATTATAAAAATCAATCCCCTTTTTTCCTTTTCTTCAGTGGGTACCCACAGCAGTAGTCGCATAGTGATTTTAGCAGATTTTTTTATGCCGGATACACTTCCTGCCCGTCTGACAGAATAGACAGGTATCCTAACATTGCAAACTTTTTTATACCTTCCGGCCATTTTGTTTCTGTGTCTGTTTGTGGCGCAGGGGAAAACTCATTTTTGTCACTTTTTACTAGTGAAGATGGGCACAATATGCCTACCTATTTTGACAGGCCTTTCACTCCGTAGTTTTGTAGCTGACTTCTTTGTATCCAGATGTGATGTGAAATTCCAACTAACAGCCTTTCAACTGCAAGAAGTTCATTCAGCAATGCGATTCAAATACATTATCTTGTAATCACTATAATATTTATTTCCATTTTGTATTAACCACAAATTTAAAAAAATGTCAAAATAACGCAACAAAAAAAGGTAAGGTCTATCCCAAAGAAGATTATTATTGAGTAGATTTACATAATTTGCACTGGGGAAAATTGATTTGGTTCACATTTCTCGGTTGCAAATAGAGTCAAATAACAAAATAAGTTTGTGATCTGAGGTATCACTGCATTGGTCACAAAATAGCAACTTTTGGTAAATGATAATAAAAGATAAAAAAAATCTTTCAGATCTTTCAGAAAAAAACTGAAGAAAAGACAGCCTTTGTCTGCACCATTCTTTAGCTCCTACCAGTATATAGACCTCTGTTCAACTAAACAGGCCCAGGTTTTCCACTGAGTGAGCGAGTTTATATATATATATATATATATATATATATATATATATATATATATATGTATATGTATGCTGTGACTCCTGAAAAGGTTTTGTTTGTCCGTGCGAAGCGCATCACTTTGTTTTTGCTAGAGGAATGGCAATTGTTGCTAATGAGTAAATGGTATTTTTATTTATTTATTTATTTATTTGTTTGTTGTACATAAATTACTTGATATTTGTTCTTTTGATTAACACATCTATTATTATTTATAATAATAATACTGCTTTTCTTTTTTTACAAGTCTACAAGACAAGATGTGATGCATACATTAAAACAAATAAACAAAAAAGAATGGAGTTGTGCTGTCGGGATATTTTAACATTGTAAAATTAATGTCCCAGAGTCATTTTCCTACTGTTTGTATACATGCATTGGACTTATTACAGATAATAAACAAGGAAACTTTTTCAACGTTGTCCCGTTTTCGTATTGTTCTGTGACTTCAAAGAATATGATGGATGCATGTCTGAGTAATGGTTTAAAAGCAGTGTGTCCTTAACTACCTCTAATGAGAGTCAAAAAGGAGGTACTGGTTAGTGTGGGTTGGTTTCCTGTACACCTCTATGTTGAGATGTCTGTCTTTCATGATGTGAAGGCTGTTGTCCTTGTCTTCAGTCATGGGCAGACACCATTCCCACCACAAATAGAGGTAAGATGAGGGAACAGCCACACTTTGAGATATCCCTTAAGAACTGTGGTTATCCCAAAGGGGCCATTTTGAAAACCACTAAGAAAAGGCCTACTGAGAGGGAGAACAACCATGTACATTTCAAACCCATTAACACCCTAAGTCAGAAACTGGTTTCTAACTAACCACTCTTTTGAGCTTGGCCAGGGAAAACAGATGGTTTGAGAGAGGTGTAAAAGAAGCCATCTTTCTCAACCTGGAAAAAAACATCCCTCAACAGAGGTGGTGGTTTGAGACACAACTTTTCACCATCTAACAAAGCCCTTTTGGAAAGGATACCCAAAAGATTACACCTATAACTATCGGTTTCACACATCAAAGAGGCGTGTGACCGAAACCACTATGACAATGACAGTAACAACCCATCAATACCAACCCAACGACTGCTATCACACTTCACAGGTAACCCCAGGTCCACCCAACTGGAGGGAACTGAAACATTCCTCTTTCCTCACTCACTGAATTTATCTTTGTGGAAATCAGTGATTCCTCAACATGTGGGCGGAGCACTCTGTCCATGAGGCGTTGGAAGGTGGCCGGGGCACCAAACAACCCAAACGGCAGTGTAACAAATTGGTATAAACTGTACGGAGTGAAGAAGGCCGATTTTTCCTTAGATTCTGGCAGTAAGTGAATCTGCCAGTAACCTTTGGTTAAATCCAGTGTCGTAAAATACTGAGCCATACCAAGCTGATCCAAGAGTTCGTCCACCCAGGGCATTGGATAAGCATCAAATGTGACACCTCGTTGACTTTTCTGTAGGTAACACAAAACCGAACAGACCCGTCTTTCTTACCCACTAGAACTATGGGGCTGCTTCAGGTGCTGTGTGACTCTACACTAAGTCCCATCTCCAGCATCTGTTTTAGTTCCTTCTGCACCACTTTACGTTTGTGCATAGGAAGACTGTACGGCGGTGAACGCACGGTCACACGGTGTTTCAATGTGATGTTGTATGAGTGTGGTGCACCCTGGAAGAAAGGAGAACATGTCAGAAAAATTCTGCTGGAGCCCTCCCACATCCGCTTTCTGGGCCGACATGAATGATTTGTCACCCAGAGGAGAGCTCGGACCAGAAGCCCCCACTATCGGACCAAGCTCATCCTCGTCTCTCACCGTCGACACCAGGGGGACAGCTTCTGGCTTCACCCACCTCTTTAACAGATTTAAATGATAAATCTGAGTGTCTCCTCTCCTGTCTGAACACTCCACCTCAAAGTCAACATCATCAACTCTCCGTGTAACTACAAAAGGTCCCTGCCACTTTGCAAGCAGCTTTGATGCTGAAGATGGGAGGAGCACCAGGACTTTATCTCCTGGTACAAAGTGCCGCAGCTTTGCTCTAAGGTCCAAAACATATTGAATTTCATTTTTACCTGCGCTTGGACCTTCCTCCCAGCAACACGCCCCTCAGCTTTCTGCTGAACAACAATTCATAAGGGGTAAACCCGTGGAGGACTGGGGAACCTTCCGCACTGCAAATAACAGGGATCTAACCATTCATCCCAGCTTGGACTGTCCTCCTGAATGAACTTCCGGATCATAGATTTCAGCGTCTTATTCAGCCGCTCCACCAGCCCGTCAGTCTGAGGGTGGTAGACGCTGGTCCGAATAGACTTGATACCTAATAACCAGTACAGTTCTTTCAGTGTCCGTGACATGAAAGATGTTCCCTGATCTGTCAGAATCTCTTTCGGGATTCCGACCCCCCAGATGATCTGGAAAAGCACGTCTGCAACACTCTTTGTAGAAATGTTACGCAAATTTCTACTCCAGATATCTCGTGGAGTAGTCTATGACTACCAGAACAAACCGTTACCCACGTGCACTGCGGTTGAAATGGCCCGATGAGGTCCATTCCAAAACGCTGGAACAGAACCTCCATCAGCGGCAGTGGCCGCAGCGGCACACACAGAGTGCCGGGTGGGTTTACCTTCTGGCACTCTAGGCATGAATCGGCTCAGATCCCCGTGAATACCAGGCAAGTAAAACCGATCAGTGATGCGGTCTAATGTTTTCTGGCTGCCAATGTGACCAGCCATTGGGCTGCCTGGAATATAACCTCCCTGTGGCTCCTCGGTACCGCCATACGTCTCCTGGCACACTCTATACAATCTGTCCCTGATCATAATCAAGTACGGAAATGATAATGCAGACCCAGGTCTCACGAGCTGGCCATCCATTTTTACCACCTGATCAAAAGCAGCGCGTAAGGTGTTATCAAACGCTGCTGTAATGGAAAATCCTCAGCGGGACTGAACACAGGCGCGCGCTGAGCCGCTGCCACTGGCTCTGCGCGTCCCCGCTGCGTCTCCGCTGAGGCTGCAGTGAGCACTGCATCTCCATTATTATTTCTGGATGACGGTTTACAGGTCCTGAGTAGTTTTTCAAAACCCAGTCAATCAGTCCCCAAAACTACAGCGTGTGTGAGCACTCTGTAGTTATAGTAACCGCTAACCGGGTACCGGTGAACATTGCCGTGCACACACCTTACCTTCACCACAGCCTGTTTATCAAAAGCCCCGGGTGGAATCAGGCTTGCATGGGTCAGAGACTGCTGACAGCCTGAATCCAAGATTGCTTGACGTATACACCCCTGGATCCTTACCGGAACACTGTATGTCCCTCTGGATCGGGGGAGGGACGCTGAGGTTCTGTCCACCTGGATCACCTGCCCAACCTCCAATGATGGACCATCTCCCGGAACCTGTAGGCGGAAAGAAGTGAAAATTTTAGACGGTTTATGCTGCTCGGCCCGGTGCTGGAGAGACTCAGTGGTCACGTGAGAGACAAACCGCCCACTGCTCCTCTGGCCAGCCGCTGCAGTCGAGGGGAAGGCATCCAGATACGACTGAGGGTCATCTGTCGCCGTCATTCTTTGGAGGGCCATACCATCCAGTGAGACCCCTGTTCTTGGAGAGGACGTTCCCTGCGCTGCCCGGGACAGCTGCTGGGCGAGGACCCCACACTGAGTGCGCACCTCCGCCACCTGCTGCTGGTGAGCCACCACCTAGTCCCGGTGCATGGCCCCAACTTCTCCCATCATCTGTGTTAAAACTTCTAACTGCCTTTCTGTCATGGTGTCCAGGATAGTTGGGCGCCAATTGTGAAAGTCAGTGAGTCCTCTGAATTACTCAGATAAAGTTCAAAACACAGCTTTATTTTTTAGCAGTTTAACAGCCCGGCTGTACGGCTCTGTCAGCCTCAGCCCCCTTTAATGAGAAAAAAAAAATAGCATCGTCACAATGTAAACAACTCTTCTCGTTGATTAAATGAGGGACGACACGGAACGGCATTACACTGGCAAATACGATTAGTCATGACATAGCACGGCCACAGTGAAAGTCCACACATTTTTTACAAACAGCGTCTTGAACGGAGAGAATGGTGGACGAATGAGAGAGAGACAACTGCTGCTGCCGCTACTGCTGCTGTGTTGTTGACGTTTCACTGAGTCCATTGTTGTTTTTCTTTACTTCGCTGCATAAAAACGCCTCGAGATAAAGAATTCAAAACTTGCCCTCCACCCTTACGTAACCAGCTCCTTGCAGTCATTAGGAATTACAGTTTTCTATCCACAAAAATCTCCAGACCAAGGTCATTTATTGTAGCATTGCTCGTTGTAACTGTCCTTTTAAATGACCCTTTAAGTCATTAATCACGTAACGGTCAAAGTGGTGCTGACTCAGTTCCATAGAGATGAAGCCTCATGAAACATGAACGTGACAAAGCCAGCCAGCGAGGCTTTGAACGTCATAATTTTGGCCCCTCCTCTAAATGAAGCAAGCCTTTGCTTGACACACGGTTCGAAGCCTCAACACCGTAACATCCCTACCGTTCCCCATGAGGAAGTCCAGTGTGTTTGCCGAGACCACTGCAGCATCAGACTTTTAATACCGATATGTTCCGATTTTAGAAATTATGCTTGTATCTGCTCGATATTTATCAGTGGATATATATATCAGGACATCCCTAATGAGAGGTGAAATTTTTTCCAAAAAACTGAATGTCCAGTTGCCTAACTTAACTTTAACCTTGACCATGACCTGGATGACTGTGAACCTCCATCAATATCTTTGATGAGCCCCCATTTAGGTCTTCTTCATATCCATGTGATTCTGATGTTCTATGTTTTATTGTGCGTAGACAAAAGCACATAAAAAGCGTGCAAAATGCTCAAAGAACAATGGTTCTCTTAGTTCCCAGTTGGATTAGCTTCCAATGGGCTCGCCACGTGAAGTGAGTGTGTAGACAAAAGCACATAAAAAGCTCTGTAGTCGGTTAGAACTGAAGAAGCCTCTTGGATGAGAGGTGAAACGTCTTCAAGAAACCTACTATGTCCAGTTGCTCTCGAAGTAACTAATTTTGGATTGAATTACCTGGATGATGTGGTGGAGAATTGTGTATTATGAACAGACAAAGTGTTAGACGACATTCATGTGCAGGGTCACTGTAGAAATGCAGAAAGTTTAGTATCCACGGTATGTGAGACTACCGAGATTGGCACCTGGGTAACAGACACAAGGCACATTCCCAACACCGATTAAGACACAACATAAACTGGGGCCTAGATAACAGTAACAAAATGTATCCATGTCAATGTCAAGCACAGGAGCACAACATTCTACATTTCAGAGGTTTGACGAATGTCTTGAATGTCATGTGATATGGCTGTCTGAGAATGTCCACAAAACTGTATAAGAAGAGCATGCCTGTATCAGTATTGGGGATTTGTTGGTGAGACTGCTGATGAGTTGATTCGTGTTGGACCTGCCATGGTCAGAAACCTTTTTGAAACAATAAATCCCCCGAGACTGAGAAGTTTGTCCTGGCCTGCTTATTTGTAGACAACGCTTTCTACAATAATGACTGAGAATCTACACAGACACTGTGTTCACTGGGTTCACTTCCTGAAGGGAGTTGCCTTGCGGTGCAGTGTCTTGTGATTTGGATGCAGTAACGGATAAGTGACAGTATATGAATGGATGGATGGGTGAAATCCTTTGACATTGAGAGTTTTACAAAAGATAAGCTTTGCTTATGCTGTGAAACGATGATAAACCACAGGTCTCAAATGATAAAAAAATGTAACCATAATAACATGGTATTTTACAAACAATTTATTTTAACAAATAATTTTTTAGACCAGTTAGTGCCCTAGTAGTTAAGGAAGACTTGGGTCCACAAGGCCCCGGCTCAAATCCTTCTTTTATTACCACTGAGATGCCGTGCCCCGGGCGCTGGTTGCTAACAATGGTGATGGGTTAAATGCAGAGGCATAATTTTAGAGTTCTAAATATAATAATAATAATAATATATATATTTATATATATAGTAATAATAATATATATATATATATATATATATATAGGTTTAATAATACCTTTAAACCAATCTAGTATAACAAATACATTACAATGAATCATTAATATTAATATGTTTGGTGAGGGAGGACATGGAGGTAGTTGGAATCAGAGTAGAAGATACAGACACCCGGTAGAAATATAAATGAGTGATTTGCTGTGAAAAAAGCTAAAAGGACGAGAAGAGGAAGATTGATTTTAAATAATTATTTTATGCTATTTCTCTTTCCTTTTTTATGTTTGAACTTGTGAAATTATAAGTAATATCAACGCAGCAAAATAGTATCGTCACAGCACTAATATAAGCCACTAGATGTCAGTAAAAGACAGTAAATAGTTGGACTCTGAGCTGATTTGCCACGTTCTGGCAGCGGTTTCAGCTTCTTCTTGCAGCTACTCGCTGTAAAGTCTCGTTTCTGTATCGAGGCAGGAATAAAAACATAAATAATGTCTTATTTTGTCTGAACAACCAAATGAACAGTAAACACAAAAGTTGATTTATGCAACTAACTACATTACAATCTCTGAACATGGGTCTGTAAAGCATCTCTTTTTTGAGCTCTGCTCCCATTACTTTAAGTCCAAGATACAATTTTATTCTTAGTATTAGAATAAGTATAACGATAGAATATATAATGTTTTATTTATTCCTCTGTGCAAACCATTTAATGTATTCCTTCCACGGGAAACAGTTTTATTTATTCATTCATTCATCCATTCATTCATCTTCTACTGTTGCCAGGTCACAGGGGCAGCTGGCATCACCCAAATCACATTGCAACATACTGTGAGCCTTCCAGCAGGTAGTGAGCCCACAAGAAAATATATGTGTCAGGACAGTGTTATGCTCAGAGCACCTCAGTGGCAACCTGGCAGTTGGTGTATTTGAACCTGAATCCTTGCAGACCCAAGTTCACTTCCCTAACCACTAGGCCACCACTGTCAGCCAGTTTTATTTAATAAACAAAAAAAACTTGAAAGTAAAGTTAAGTTTCCACACCACTTTTTATAAAAGTTACTTACTGCCGACTCCGATGTCTTGAGCAGCACCATCTAACACTTCTAGATTTATATCTGAACTGACTATCTCATCTTTGTCTCTTCCCCCGAACTCCCGCATTAACAACTCTCAATGAACCCCAGAAACAAAACTTGAGTTTCTCTGCTACTCCAAGCCAAAGCTTGGCATTCACTCTAATTGTGATGAGAGGCGATTGATGTGCAGCAGCTGCATCCTGTGACTGACACTATGCTCAGCTATTTGTCTCTGTCAGCCCCCCCACAACCCACCTCCGCCTGCCCACCCACCACTTCCTCCTAAAATGCACTGGCAGCTTTAAGCGTGACTGCAGACTGTGGGGCCTTTTGTCAACACACGTGCCGTGAAGCGTGCCCTCAGCCCTTCTGGTCAAGCCCAGTTTGACACCTCTCCCTTGATGCTGGCTGTGGAGTGACACTTCACATGGCAGCTGGTTGGGCAGCATCCATGGCAGACCTGCTGGTACTGTGTCATTGCCATGCCTGAGGGCCCGCAGCAACATCTGTGCTCACAATTGCTGATGGAGCCCAGCCAGCCGAATGCATTCATGCCACTGGACAGCGCCATCACTCAGCTGAGCTATCACCCTCTCTCCTCTCTTCCGTCTTTATCACTACCCTCTCCTCAGTGCAGCTCAATGGTAAGCTATTAGAGAAGACAGTACACTGTAATTTCTTCTTCATCGATTAGCAACTATCTAGCGCAAATAGAAAAAAAAACGAATGTTTGATTGAGACGCATGAAACGTCCTCTCTGTTGCAGGTTGTTCTGTAAACGATAACAGGGTCGTAACCTGATTTGAAATATTTGCACATATTCATTTATGTGATTTAAGAAGTGTCTGACTCATTTTAACCATCACAGCAGCAACTAGTTGACCCTTAAAGGTTTGTTTGCAACTGGCATACTGTAAAGGAACAACTCCACAACTATTATCATATTTCTCAGACCATAAGGCACGCCAATGGATGGTCTATTTTCTGGTCTTTTGTTTTACAGAAGGAGGGACATGAAATAGTATAATAATAATAATAATTATAATAATAATATTAGTTTAACTTTATTCAATTCAGTCAGACTCTCATAATTCTCAATGCTTAGTTGTAACAGATAAAAAAAATAAATACACTCACTTTCTCATATCGATGAAGGTTCTCAGTCATCCAGGTCATGGTCAAGGTTAAGGAGTTTAGTTAGGTAACTGGACATTCGGTTTTTTCGAAAACATTTCACCTCTCATCCAAGAGGCTTCTTCAGTTCCAACTGTTAGTGGGGAGTAACAGAAGTTATGTCCTGTGAGTGGGGAGGAAGGGGTGTTTCAAGTCCCTCCTGTTGGGTGGACCTGGGGATACCTGGGGATACCTGTGAAGTGCAATATCAGTCGTTGGGTGGGTATTGATGGGTTGTTAACGTCATTGTTGGAGTGGTTTTGGTCACACGGCTCGTTAATATGCGAAACAGGCTGTTGAGAGTGGAATCTTTTGGGTATTGTTCCCAAAAGGACTTTGTAGGTGGGTGAAGGGTTATGTCTCAAACCACCACCTCTGTTGACAGATGGTTTCTCCAGGTAGACAAAAATGGGTTCTGAAGTACTGGTTGCACTGACATCACTCCAAAGATGTACTTGCTTTCCTCTCAGAGGAAAGCACTGACATCACTCCAAAGAGACCCGGATATCACCATCTTACCGGCCGACAAAGGGAGATGTACAGTCATCCTCAACACAGCAGATTACCACGGTAAGATAAATACTCTTCTTAATGATGGACACATATGAGACCTTGAAACCCACCAGTGGCCACAAGAAACGGGTGGTGGCCTGTTCACAAGACCTCAAAAAACACCATTGTATTACCCAGAACCAGTACTTTAGATTATGTCCTGGTGACTCCATTCCACGCATCTATGGACTTCCTAAAGTACATAAGATGGGGGCCCCTCTTAGGCCCATAATCAGCAGTATCAATTCAGTCACATATAACATAGCCAAACATCTGTCCAATATTTTGTCACCTCTGGTTGGTAACACTCCACATCATATTAAAAACTCACTAGATTTTGTCGAAAAAGTCAGAGGACTGAAACTGGAACCAGATGAAACAACGGGTTCTTTTGATGTCACCTCACTTTTTACTTGCATTCTGACATCCGATGCAATTAAAATGACAAGAAAACACCTACTAGCAGACACCACCTTAGATGAAAGAACAGCCTTAAGCCCTGACCAGCTTTGCAAACTCTTAGGACTCTGTCTAACCACCACCTACTTTCAGTTCAACAATAATTTTTACAGACAAAAACATTGATGTGCCATGAGGTCTCCAGTATCTCCCATTGTAGCTAACCTCTTCATGGAGGAAGTAGAACAAGAGGCACTAGCCTCCTACAGTGGTGTTGCACCATCCCACTGGTACAGATACGTGGAAGACACATGGATCAAAATCAAAACTGTTGAATTGGAATCAGTCTCTGGACACTTAAACACAATTAATGAATTCATAAAATTCACTAGGAAAGATGTTAAGGGAGACATGCTGGCTTTCCTGGACTGTGCAGTGCACATAAAGGAAAACAGAAACCTTTTCATTGAGGTCTACAGGAACCAACACACACTGATCAGTACCTACATTTTGACTTGCATCATCCATTACAACATAAACTGGGGGTGATAAGAACCCTAGACCACAGAGCTAGACACATCCTTTCGCAAGAGGATGCCAAGGCTAAGGAGCAAGCTCGCGTTAGAGGGGCCCTAAGCACCTGCGGCAACCCCAACTGGGCTTTTTCTAAAGCCACCAAAACAAACAAACATAACAGGAAGACAACGAGAACAAACGGAGTAACCTCTTTATTCCATATGTTGCCAGGACCTCCGAAAAACTTAGAAGAATTTTTAAGGATCACCAAATTCCAGTTAACTTCAAACCCACCAACACTCTTAGACAGAAATTAGTCCACCCAAAAGACAAAATACCTAATCGCCAACAAAGCAATGTTGTATATGCAGTGCAGTGCAAAGAGGACTGCCCTGACCTCTACATTGGTGAAACTAAACAACCACTGTACAAACGTATGCAACAACACAGAATACACAACCCATCAGGACAGGACTCTGCAGTTTATTTACATCTGTAAGAGAAGGGGCACAGTTTGTGGATGAAGATGTCCAAATACTTGCCAGAGAAGACAGATGGTTTGAAAGAGGAGTGAAGGAAGCCATCTATGTCAACCTGGAGAAACCTTCTCTCAACAGAAGGGGGAGGACTAAGACACGACCTTTCATCCACTTATAAAGTTGTTTTGAATTCTCTACCCAGAAAACTCTCCGGTGATCAGACCTGGGCTCCATCACAAAGGAGGGGAACAAGTGATACTAACACTACCCCCCACACCTCCATTCACACATCTAACTCAACAAACAGCTTGGTTCGAACAGGGTGTGACACATCACCCTGTAACCCCACCTCTCCCTTATAGCCTTTGTTCTACAACAACCCCCCTTTCACAGGTATGCAGCCTCGTTTAAGGTTAAATACCAGGTCTCCCCTGTAGTCGGTTAGAACTGAAGAAGCCAATTGGATGAGAGGTGAAACGTCTTCAAGAAACCTACTATGTCCAGTTGCTTTCGAACTAACTAATTTTGGATTCCACATTAACCATGTTAGGTTCAATCTTCATATCTGAATTCAGTCAGAGAGCTGTAACTGAGCAGACTAGTGATGATTCAGACCATCAAAATCAATCCAAAATTAGCTTTTAAACTATGTCTCTTGACCAATGTGATTTTGGAATCCTTATACAGGGACTATACCATTAAATTGAAGTCCAGTCACTAAGCTGGCAAAATGTATGTTTTGGCCGCTTACATTTTAATTAAATTGTCAGATCTGTGTGTTTTAATAATTAAGCCAAAACTTTTAAAGTTCTACCAGATGGAAGTAGTTTGGTGAGTCAACATTAACATTTGACTTTCTCCTGCTGTGGGTTTTCATAAAAAGAAAACCCACAGCAGGAGAAAGTCAAATGTAACTGTAAAATCTGACACTTTACACCCGTCTACCTGCCCTTGGAGCTATCTCCATGTTGGATGTGGACAGACTTTTATGTCCACACAGGTTTATATACACTGACAATGATCAGTAGTTCTCTAGGTAATACATTGCCCTCTGTGTCACAACCCTGCTGCTGATGCTAAGTGCGATGTTACTATTATTTATACCTCAAGCCCTGACTGTACAAAGTGGTTTCGCCACTAAAACTTGTTTGTACTTTAATGGTCACATTCATAAGCCTGTCCAATTGTAAACCATGTATTAAATATAAATATATATTTTAAAATTATTTCCATGCATTTTTCTGCACTATATGTCTCATAAAACTTATGGATTCTTGTATTTATTGTTAAATGGATGTTTGTTAAAGTGCAGTTCCTAAGGTCACTGTGAAAAAAAAAAAATCACTTAAAAAATATTTCTATTTGTCATCTGGACTGATATAAACAGACAGGTTCTGAAAATAAAATGTGTTTTATTGTTTTGTTTTTCTTTCATTGATGATGCACCACGTTAATGGCCTTTACAGGCTGACCAGTGGTTGGGGACTGCTTCGAAAGAGTAGTGAAATATCTTTTTCTGTCTGCTAAAGTTGAACTGCTTGATGTATGTTAGACTTAAACACACGTGACTAGTCATACAGAGTGCCCCTCACTGGAAAAAAAATATGTGTGACGCATTAAGCCTGAATTATAGGCCCTTTAGCCTACCATAGACAGGACTATGTTTTATTACTGCCACAATGGAAGCTGGTGGAGACACAGTAATTTATCTACACCTGTTCTGCTGCTGCATGCCACGCTAGGCTCAGGAAGGCTATCTGGGCCATTCAGAGCAGGGTTCCATCAGCCCTGCTGGCTGAGTTATGGCGACAATGGCAGAATGCGGCAACGTTGTAGCAATAAGCTCACTGGGGATTTATTAAAACGTCTGAGTCCACCAGTCTTTTCTTTGCTGCTCACCTTCCTGCCCCTTCAGTTGAAAGGGAGCCCTATCTATCTCCAACAAAAGAATGTACACTCAGCATTTGAGGTGACAACATTTGCCGCAACAGTAATGTTGTGTTTATCCTCAGTGTCTTTTGAGCATAATGAATCTCTTTTTAGCAGCATGAAATAAATAAAATAGCAGTCTTGGGACAAAAGAGAGTTTAAAGATAGACTTTAGAGTGGTGGGGTCAAACATGCAGCTGTGGGCCAAAACGTTAAGGGTTTAATTTTGTAATTTGTTTTTTTCCTTAAGTCTGCAAGGCTTCAGTTTTGAGTCCACCAGCTATCAGGTTGCCACTGAGGTGCTAACATCCAGTGGGCTCATTACCAACAGGAAGGAAACAGTGATTTGAACTTACAGGACAGCTGAAAACTGTCACAATATCTATTATATCCCACAATATCTACTGGGCTATTTACTTATTTATTTTATCTATACTTCAGAGCTCTGATGCACTTTAAGTGGGACTGGTGGCGGGTATCAAGCACTGGTGTCGCTTTTATCTCTCTAACACCTCAGGTGGATTTTCTATTGAATGTTGTACTCCAAACTAAATTCCGTTGCCTTTGACAATGACAAGAAATGCTTGAATTGAATTAAATTGAATTGATTTAGGCGGCAGTCATAATGACTGCTACCTTGCAAACCAGTTATGGATAAAAGGATGATTCATTCATGAATACATATTTTTAGTATGTTTACAGGAAAACAAAGGGGGTGTGTGTGTGCACGGATCTGTTGTTATATATAGGTAAATTTGTTATTATTGTAATTATGCACTGATTGTTGGATGTGGCCACTGAAACAAAATTAGTTAGTGTCATTATAAATTCCTGTGTGAAACAAGTAAAATGTAACTTAAAAAAAAAAAACATAAACTAATATATCCATGCCATTCGCTCCAAACATATACATATTGCATAATCAAAACGATGTAAATTGTTTTAGAAAAAAAAAGTTTTAAAATGTAGAAAAAATGACTAATTAGTTTCATTACTTTGAAAAACAATTTTGTGAAAAATAAAATATTTTTTGTCAGTAATATGTGGCCGGATTAGCCATCTGTTTAATGGGCTTAGAAAGAATAAAGATCAAGAAAGGCTTTCACTGCAGTTACTGTATATGCATTTGATTAATTCCACTTTTGTCAAATTTGCTGCTTAACACAATTTAACTGAAACAATAAAGAGCACAAGCAGACCTCTCATTCGACCCTGTATTTTAGGGGTCACCCTCCAGCCTAAAATGTATTTAAATGTGATTGCATTCTCAAAGAACTTGGACTTCAACTTTTATTTGCAGTGCCAAATCATAACAACTGTTATCTCAAGGCACTTAACAAAACAATCATGCATGAATAAAACAATCATACATTATAACAAGAATAGGAAATCTTATGCAATAAAAGGAATAAATACTCCCTGTCCTTATAGACTCAAAAACCCAGATAAGGAAAAAAAAGAAGAAACCTCAGGATGATCAACAGTGGAGGGGATCCTCACCTAGGATGGACAGGCATGTAAACAAACAGTAGCAGGTAAAAACACAAGTTCTTTATATGTACAAGTAAAAAAAAAGAACTATAAAGTCAATTGAAGTCCATATGCTCCAGTTCAGATGACAGACAGCAGGGTCCTTGGGGAGTTGGGCCAAGATGTGCAGACAAAGTCCTGAGTCCGGCCCAGAGCAATGGGAGTATAGGGAAAGAATAGGAACTCTGGGAGATGTGAGGTCCCCGTCCAGAGGTCTTAAGTCTACTGGCTAAAGAAGCCAGTACTTATTAGCAGGAGGAAAATAGGTGCACAAAACTGAAGTTAGAGGTTCATTTTACTTTCCAGAAATATATATTTTTTGAAAGTTGCAATAGCAGTAAGTCATAGTCAAGTTACAATTTCTTCCTCCTAGCATTCTTTGAGTAGTAACCAAAGCTTACATTGTTTATTCTACCACACCTAGAACAAGCTAAAAGTATTTTTTTTTGCCACACTGAGGTCTATCAAGAAGAAACAAGGTTGTTCTTCGTTAACACCTTGTAACTGTTAATCTAAATCTGTGCAAAACGTTGCATTTATACATAGAAGATTGTCTTACTTGTCCTTTACTTAAACGTTCACTCCACTAACCTCCGTCAGTTCCCTGTGTCTGGCCATGACCCCTCCTTTTTTCACTGCCTTTCCCAGCCTGTACCCCAACATCCTCCCCTTTACAGAGCGACTCCCTCTATCACGAGTTGTTGACGCTCGTTATAAAACAGACCGCTCCTGCGAGTTCCTTTTAGTCCGGAGCGCACAGACTCGTGCGAGCGCAATTTAAAGAACATCCACATTGCACTCACGGCTCACTCATGTCTGCGCTCTTCTCGAAGACTGGATTTACCCTCCAGTAGTCAACCACCCTTCTCCCCACAATTTCCACACTCTACTGACACCACTTGGAGCGGCAGCTTTAGCTTCTCCTTCTCCACTGCCAAACTTGTTCCACTGTCATGGGGTGCGCGGTGTCTTTCTCATCAGGACTGCTGAGGAAATCGACCGCACTGTGAAGTACCAGATACAGGGTGGACTTATGACCGGCGAAGCCTCCGACATAAGCCCAGTGGGAAATTAGCGAAAGTTTGAGTGCCGGCAGGATGCGGGTGACGTGCTGGTGCGCTTTGTTCCTCCTGACGCCCGCCTTTTGTCTGGTAAGTTGTGCTTATCTGTCAATCGGACGCGAACTTTGTGTTAGCGAGGGCGACTTTTGTTGTTGTTGTTTCCTTGTCGTAGTTCTGTACAGTGGGCGATGCGTCCGCTGTTGTGAAACGTATATACAGAAACGTATGTATGAATGTATGTACGTGTAATACATATGTTTATATATACACATATACTGTATATTTGCACGTATTAATATATATTTTTTAGAACGCTATGTCCTGGGTTTGTATCAAGTTTTACAAACCAATATATATATATATATATATATATATATATATTATATATATATAATCATTTTTTTTGGGGGGGGCCGTTTCCGAATAATTTATATATCATTTGTTTTCCAGATTCACATATATATCGAAAACGGTCTCACGGTGGCGCCATGACCACCCAATACCTCACAGGCTTGGCCGTTGAACATCCTCTCTTATTGTCTTAACAGGGATAGTTGTTACTCAGTTTGAATTCCAACGCGAAGACCAATTCGCCTCTAAATTAATCTGAAAAAAGAAGAAAAAATATCGGTCGGACAGGAAACATGCAATAACGACGCGAACAAGTAGTCTGACGAGTCTAGGACGAGTGTTATTTTATATTGTGTCATTAACTCGGTTTACGGATAGTAAGGCTGTATTCAGCTTATAATACAAGTTTGTAATTGGACGACGAAGACGACAGTCCTCTGTACGCGTGCGGATTCTGGAGTGTATATATAAAAGTGCATTTAAATATACTATTATACTTTATTTTTTGACTATGCTGTATTTGAGTCAATTGTCAATCAAGTTTTTTAACGTGTGTGTGTGCGCGCGCGCGAGTGTGTTCACGTGTTGAAGGCCTCACGCAAGTCCATTAAAATAATACAGGAGTTGGAGATGATGGTGAAGTTAACTTTATCATACGCACTCTATATAGAAGGTAACAATTAAAAACTGCGTGTGTATGTGGTGTTGGAGCTCTCCATGGTGCGGCGATAGACCACTTATTAAGTAAATTAATACAGCCTGAAGTAACACTTATCCTATTTATATGTTCGTAGCTACAAATATAATATTGATTTTAGACTCCAAAATCATTTAACATAAATACATTTGCAAACTTCTGCATTAACAGAGTTAATCCACTGTATTTTAATTTCATATTTTTTCATTGTATATTTCTGGTTTTGTTATTGATCCACATTATATTACGTATATTATTTTGTATGTGCAATTTTAGACGTTGAAATACACTTTTACTCAATCAGAGCACATTACATATTACAATAAAATAATATTATATTAAAATATGACACAGCGTTGCCAGTAAATACTGCATAGTCTGTGTACATTTTTGACGGGTTTAAGTAGGTTTTTCTCCCATTGAAAATGTCGTGTTTTGTGCAGTGCGTAACAATCACCTTTATCCACTGCGCAGGATTAGGGCTGACTTTGACGATGTTATTCCGGCTAAGAGTGTCTGTTCTGTGCGCTAGCCCCTCTGAGAGCCGCACTTTGACCCTTGATATAAAGGCGCACCACAAGTGCAGGCGGACGGACTGTGGGAGAGCTTACTGGCACCGCTAAATACGGCTTCATTTATTTAATTAACGCACCTCTCCTCGGAAACTTTTTTCAGGTTTTCTTTTGCGTTTTTTATTCATTATCAAATATGCTTTAAGGCCATGTGTATCCATAAAAAATGTACTGAAATGTGTTATTTGGCTACATTAATATACATAAATTAATAAATAAAAATGATGATATATATACATATATATATATATACATATATATATATATATATATATATACAAATAACATATGTACACAATATACATATACATATATTTGTGTTTCTGTTATCTTTGATTTTTACATCTATTTCTGGTCTTGTACTCCCACTCCTAAAACACTGCTTGTTTTAAACTCTTCATCATTCAATGATTTAAAATTATTATTAAAAATATTTTTATGTATTATATGTATTATTTGTGTGTGTTTCATACACGAGTGTTGCCAAGAAGGCTCCCATCTTCCTAAAGCCATCATGCAGAACTATTTGAAGCCAGACTGTGTTGAGTGTGTCTCTTCATTAGAAAACATCCACCGTCGTCTCTCCCTTCCACCTACCGTGTCTCTTGGTTTTTCCCGGGACTAGAGATGTTGCGGGTTCACTGGCAGCGACCACAGCTTCACCATAAAGCATTGATATCAAACACTGACAGTGGGGATTGCTGTGACGGGCAGCCTATTCTATGTTAATGGCTGGAATAGCTCCACTGAGATCTCTGCAGCACAATGGATGCAATGCAAGCTCTGCAATATCACCGCCAACCTGCCACCCACAAACACACTGGTTATTTAAATTAAACAGGTGTTCATAACAAATTAAGCGATGTCTTATATTTACTTTTTGACAATACCGACAGAAAAGTGAGGAGCTCGAAGTTCTGTTCTCAGATGAATATTCTTGTCTTTGTCAGTTGCAAATATTTACACTGTACATACCCCTATAAGACAAATGAAGAGCATTATTATTATTATTATTATTATTTCAATTCAACGTATTCAATATAACTGCATCAATACGTCAGTATTTTTTTTCGATATGTTTAACACACAAAAACTTTGCCCTCAATTGTCCCAATGTTTAATCATTACAGAAGTGTTCCCTTATAGAGACATCCATTCCCTGGCTTTTGAATAAAAGGGGACTGAGAGGCTGAGAGTTTGAGTCTTGCAGATCAAGACTGCAACACCCTCATCTCAGTGGCCTCAGCTCTGGCATTAAACATTCAGCCACCAATGCTTGGTGAAACTGCCAAGGCAGTGACAAGTTGGGAGGCTGTAGAGGTCGCGAAGCAGGGATCTAAGGGTGGTGGGGCTTACAGGGGAAGGGAGATTGAGGGCCTTCAAGGAGCCTTAGATGGTTTTCAGACGTCCGCCAGTGTCCTGGAGGCATTTGTGTTGCTTTTAATGGGCATTTTGAGGAGGTTTCAGAGGGTGCTGCTTTAGAGGTCATACAGCCGGAGCTCAGACTGATTCAGAGGTATTAGAGATCCCAGAGGAGGCTTCAGAGATTATTGAGGATTTTTCTGATTTCTTTTATTTTATTTGTGTATTTTTGGGTTACTGAGGACTGAACAAGTATGGGGATATTGGGAATGGGAATATTGGTTGAAAAGTACTGATATACACTGATATACACAGGGAACAGTGCACAGTGCATTGAACACTTATGTTACACAAATTATACATAAAACATTATTCCTGTTTTCCTGTCTGTAACTAGTGATATAGTACAGAATTATGCAATTACCTGTCATATACTGTATTACACCTTGTATTAAGTTATAGAAATATTCAATCAGAAAATACAAAAAATGTAGACAAATAGAATGGCATTTAGAAAATGCATATTTGAATACATAAAATGGTAACATTAGTATGTTCCACTATATAAACATCATAAGTTTCAATCTGAATTTTGAATATTATATTTATTGCTATAGAAGAGAAGTCATTTTCACTTGTGGTCCACACTTTTTTTAGTCTAGTTTATTTAAAGGGGACAATGGAATTTAATAAAACACAATGTTGCACATGGTTAAAAAAGCCAGAATTAGTCCACTGGCCATGATGTAAAAAGGCAAAAAACATATGAACATACGAAAGCACTTATATATTGAAAATGGGATCACATGACATATTTACATTTAGATCTCAACATTGAATGTGAAAACAGCATAAGAGGCTTTTCTTCTAGTGTTGGGCGTTGAAGTTGTTTATGAGCCACGTTTTCAATTTTTTTTGAAGGCCTTGTATGTTGAAATCTGTTTAACCTCCTCAGATAATGAGTTTCACACATTTACACTCTTCACTGACCTGGCCGATTGACTGAATGTGCTTCTGCATAGAGGAATGTGACAGTCACCTCTGACAGAGCCTAGAGTGACACGGTGAGAGTTTTTTTGGTAGATATATTCTGCCAAAGGTTCTGGAGCCAAATTATTCAGCACTTTATATAACAAATTTAAATCTGCAAATGTGTTAAGACTCTCCAAATTTAAAATGTTGTATTTTTTTTGTAATTGCACAGTGATGGAAATGTCGAGGTTTTGTATCCATGATTTTGATCAATTGTTTGTACGAGACCTCTAATGTTTTTTTTGCACTTAAAGCTTGGGACAAACTGGTGATGCAATAGTTGAAGTGACTTAGAATCATTGAATGGAAATACATTTTTGCAGCTTCATTTGACATAACATTTCGAATAGCATGAAAATGTAATTTAATTTAATTTTTTACGCTTTTTTTTAATATGGCCAATTTCTTAATATGGCCTTTACAGGAAAGCTGGTAATCTAATATTAAAGCAAGGTATTAATATTGATTGGCAATTTATATTTTATCTTCATTAATAAGTATATCAGGATCAAGTGACTCTTTATTTGTTTTAGTGAAAAACATGCCTGCAGTTTTTGAAAGGTTCAGTTGCAGACAGCACTCCTGTAACCAGGTTGCCACACAGGACATTGTTTTGTTAAGTTTAGCTGCAACACTGTCTTTGTTGCGACCATAAACAAAGAAGACTGTGTCATCTTCATACATTAAGCATTCATTTTCAGAGCAGACAGTGGGCTACTCATTAATGTAAAGACTAAATAAAAGGGGACCTAATATTGCACCCCGAGGGGCGCCAGAGGTTAGCGTAAGCGAGCCAGATCTGCAGTTGTTAACTACTACGGACTGTGTTCGTTCATGCAAATATGATTCGATCCAACTCACAGAGTTATGAGAGAACTTAAAATTTGAGAGCTTGGTAAGAAGAAGAGTGATTTACTGCATCAAATGCTTTTTTAAGGCCTAATTTATCTATTTAAAGCAGTAATGAAAACAATTAGCATTCGATTTTCTTATTTCCTTCACTACGCTATTTCTTAATAAATGAAAAAGTAATGGAAGTAGTGTTGTAATTCTTGTAGGGCTGTTTATTACCTGAGTCATATCCACATCATCCATAACTTTTTTAAATTGTTTCCTAACTTTGTTTACTTCCCAATTAGAGCAGAATTGAGTTGTTTTAGCAACATTTCCAGCTTTAAAAAAAAAAATCCACATTTGATGAAGGAGGCCTATAAATGACTGAAAGAATAAAAGACATTTGCTGTGACAAAGAAATAGTCAGCCCAGAAAACTCCAATCCATTCTCATCTGTACAATGTATTCTGCCTCTTTTGGAACCCTGTCTGTCTTTCCTAAACATTTTGTAACCAGGTACAGTTAGTATAGCTGATGGGAACAATTCATGGAGCCATGTTCAGTTAGGCAAAGGAAGTCAATATTTGAGTTGGTGAGAAGGTGATGGACCTGATCACTTTTGTTTAGAATACTGCATATATTTAAATGTGCACAAAGTATACCTTTAAGCTTATGTGTTGAATCCTATATTAGCTTAGAGTTATTAAGAGTTTGAAATACCTTAAATTTTCAGTGTTTAAATATCGCAGGATTCAGTAGCCTCTTGTTATTTTTATTGACATCAATTACTGGCCCAGTTGACAAAGTCATAGCTCCAGGTGGCATTGGTGGAGGCCCAGGTGGCGTTGGTGGAGGCACAGGAAGCACAGAAGGGGTCCCAGTTAGCAGTGGTGGAGGCACAGGTAGCAAAAGAGGGGGCCAAGGTTGCAGTGGTGGAGGTCCAGGTAGCAGTGGTGGAGGCCCACATGGCAGTGGGGGCCCACGTGGTAGTGGAGGTGGAGGCCCATATAGTGGAGGTGGAGGCCCAGCCAGCAGCTTTGAAGGCCCAGCTAGCAGTGGTGGAGGCACAGCTAGCAGTGGTGGAGGCACAACTAGCAGTGGTGGAGGCCTAGGTAGCAATGGCAGAGCTTGCAAGGATAGAGGCCCAGCTGTCAGTGGTGTTAGCCAGTTAAACTTACCAGAAGACAGAGAATAATCAAGACAGCATATGAATATGTTTGTAGGACAATCCTAAATCGGTTTGGCCTTTTGGATGATTTTTTGAGCAAACACTCAGGACTTGCCCAACTGTGTGTCTGCATCCTGGCAGCCAAGATGTAAATGTTCCATATACAATCCACTGACAGTTGATTGTAAATTGAAGATTAGTTTAACTATTATATAATGTTTAATTAAACAATTATAAATAAAATGTATGCAATTTTGTTACTTTTTTAACTTGCAAATATTGTGCGCGATACAATTCCTTTTAATTTTTTAGGCAAGAAACTATATAAGGACACCACATTTGGTGGTGTAGTTTGGCATATTGAATCATAAGATCTAAACTGAACTGGAAGTTTGTGTTGCTTCACTTCTGATGAGCATACACCTAATACTAACCCTCAGCAAATAGAGGCATCGAGGATCAACAGCACATACAGACTGTACTTTTGTCTTAATCTGTCAGCATGTATGTCTGTTTGTGTGTGTGTGTGTGTGTGTTTGAGGTAGACATAATAAATGACCACAGCTTTTCTCTCACCCATGCTGTGCTCCAGATTTACAATTGTGTTCCACAGGACACAGGTGAAACTTGGAGCTGATCACTGAAGGTTCTAAGAAAATCCAGCTGTTGCTGCTGACCCAGGAGTGATCTTGGGGAAAACTCTCTCATGTCTATCTCACCCTTTTGGCATTTCCTTACGAACGGGCTAACTCCCTCACACAGATATGATACTAGTCAAGTGTAGCAGTGCTTGACAGAGTTTCCTTAAAAAGCCTAGAGCAGAGGTGTCAAACATATGGCCTGGAGGCCAAATATGGTCCGCTGGGTTGATAAACCTACCGTGTTTGATAAATTCTAAAAAAAAAAACCCATATGTTCAGTGTATTTGTGTAAAATGTTATTTCCTTAAATATGATTTTGAAATAATAATAATAATAACAAAAATAATAATACAAAAATGAAAGAAAATGGTAGATAAATATGTTTTAAATATAATATTCTGGCTCACTTGACACCTGATCTAATTCGGATGTATGACTGACATAGGAAACCTGTCTCTTTCTACTTTGTACTTGCATGATTAAAATAAGCATTTACAATGGGTGACAATATTTAAGCTTAGGGTTATGGTCAAACAGCTTTATCACTTACCTGTAAAGATAGAAATATACTGCTGGAAATGTATACATCTGATCTAAGGAATGCAATACACTGCAATGACTGTTTAGGGATTTTGGTAACAGCTGCTGAGCAATGTATCAAGTAAAAATAAAATAAAATATCTCAGCAGCCAGATATGCCATACCTTTTGGAAATTCTAATTTTCATAATCAGGATTGTTTATTAATTTACTTTTGTAACTGTTATTCGGTGTATTTTTTAAAGGCATAAGCCTTTATAGTAAGTCTTTTTAAGGATTATTACATAGCGTATTTATTGTATTTGTATTTATTTCTAGTAAATGCAGCATTACAGTTTTTTTTACGTTTTTTACTGCTCACATATTTCCCTGGGGAACAACAGTCACAGTAACTCTCACTTTGCACTACCTAATAGCTAATGTGGAACATAAAGCACAGTGGGCTGTAAATAAATGTCAATCTTGAAGTGCATACAACCCATAAAACTGACCTTTGTTTTTCCCGTATATTATATTTTTATATTTTATTATTATTATTTTTTTTTTCACTTCTGTACAAGTATTGGTCCTTTAAGTGTGCGTTGAAACGGCATTGGTAGCTCTGGTGGAGCTAAGCATTTGGTTTGGACTGAATGTGTCTGTTTTATTTAGTAACGCGTCATAAGGGTTTTCTGTTAATCTCTCTCTCCTGCGTCTCTCTTTCTCTCTCTCTCTCTTTCTCATCGACACTTGGCAAGGCTTTCTTTACAGTTTTTAATCTTGTTTGTTTTTTGCCAGGCAAGCCATGCCTACAGGCTTCCTTTTCTTTTCTGAATGAAAAACCTTTATTAAATCTTTATGCCAGTAAATTATTTGAATAGTATTCTTAAATTGTTATTCCTTTGCATTTGTTTTAATTTGATCTAATCAGGTTGTATGTCGGGGACAATGTTGGCCTAGTGGTTGAGAAAGCCGACCTGTTCCCAGCTGCCAGGTTCCCACTGAGGTGCTCTTAGCATAACTTCCAGTGGGTTCACCACCCACAGGAAGGCTGACGGTATGAAGCAGTGCGATTTGAGTGGCTGTCATGGAGACTGTTGCCCTACCGATTAGTGGATAATGAATTAGGGTTAAATGTCACAATGAGTAGAGTTGGCAACAGTTATTTTTTTTTCACAACTTAAAATAAAAACAAATATTACTAATAGTTAGCAGCAATCAAAGATACATTGTGATTTTTATCAATTCTGTACATATTTGCAAAAATTAAATCCTATGTAGACACTATAGTCAATTATTATTGTATTATTATTATTAGTGTAAAAGAGTTCCCCAGATGCCAAAAGAAACATGGCGCCATGCCTATACACTGCCCCCTTACTAGATGTTCACTTTCCTTAATGAGGAGATTATATTTGTTATATAGTGGGCTGTAGTGGCCCAGTTAAATGAAAAAAGTCTTTCAGAAGGCACCTAGTTAATTATGGTATTGTGCAGAGAACAGTAATGGGTCGATGCTGCTTCTCTCTCTGCCATGTCAAGTTACTTGCAATGGATGTTAGAAAATATTGCTTGGGTCACGATGCTAAATTTCACAGTGCATATTGAGTTACATTGAGTAGACATAACAGTTATATTATTTACTAAACGTCAGTACAAAATGTATATAGAGCACAATGTAGGCTGTATGGGGGCAGTTTAGGACACAGCCCAGGTCTGTAACTGCAAATGTCCCAAGGGATTTTAGGAGTTTCAGACAGTTGGCTGTGTGTTATTTTCAAGCCAGATGTATCACTACTTTGAGCCACATTGGTATCCTACATATATCAGTGCGGCAAAATGATCCTTCATTCAGTTTTTTCTACTTATCTGTCCTCATCTGTCATACTCATCTGTCCTCTCATTTAGAGCAGTGGTTATGGATGAAACTTAAACCTGTCCATCATATTAAAGCTTAAGCTGCTGTTTTGTGTTTTATGCATGATACATACATGATGCATTATATATCATTTGTTCATTTATAATATAAATGTTCAGTTGAATTTTGTTGATAACTTTTTTTTATAACTCTAGAAAATAACTAGATATTTTCGGGACTTAGCAGCTGTCAGCGTGAAAATATCAGTGTGAAAATGAATGCATGAATTTTCACTGGTACAGCTAGTCTACAAAAGCCCAGATTAGCTGCCCCACTGTCCCCACACATCTGTGTTATTACAACAAATGTGTGACCCTGTAAATTTCAATATTTTAATATTATAAGTCACAGCCGAGTATAAAAAGTGCAACTCATAATCCAGGAAAATATTGTACTTCGGTTAAAACCTCAGGTCAATAGCTAATTTGTACCATGTGAGTGATTTTCATCCATACTCACTAGATACAACGATAAAACTGGAGCAGTTTAGTGACACCTCGTATTGCGTTGTAACCTCACAATTCTAACAGGGTGATGTCACCCAGCCCTCAGGGACACTGTAGGGGAAGGAGAGTCAAACAGTAGAAATTGAGAGGAAGAGGGACTTTTACAGGTGACGCTTCCCTCTACTGCTCTGGCATTGATGGATCTCCCATCGGAGCATGTCTGCCACACAGTTGGCCAGTCACAATACACACTGATGAGAGTTGCCAGCTGTGTCCGTTATCTCCTCCTTTACATCTTTTTCATCCTATTGTGTCACTGTGACCGGCAAAGCAGCAACCATCTCCCTCAATACAAATGGATGTCTTGTAATAAAATCAATAAGTGATGGATCCTTGCGTTACACATTCATTAGTAAAGGATTTTTGCAGTTTGGATAATTATTAAAAAAATAAAAGTAAAATGATTTCACTGAAAATTGCAATTCATTATAGCATTTAAATGTAACTTTGTATTTTAACTGATTTGTTGAACATTAAGAGCTTTTGACACTCTGCTCTGTTAAATTTCATTTAATAAAATTTATACCATACACGTCCTTTCAACAACTGCACTATGGAAACCCCGTCTGTACACAGTGATCATCTGTAGGGTAGCATTTAGCACATCTACACTGGGAGCAGAGTGTTCTTGGTTTGATTCCAAACAAACCACAAACTTTTTTAAATACAATGATTAAATATGTCTGAAAATGTAAACCAAAAACCAAATGGATTTCAGAGATGTCTTTAGTTAACTGCTATCTGGTAATAATAATACAAACGTTATTAATAAATGCTAACCAATTGTCATGTTTAATTTAAGAGCGATAATTGTTTTCTTCCAGTGTACACAAAGAAAATAAAGCTTGTTTTTCAGTGCAAGAGTCTTTTTAGAATTTTTCTACAATCACAGTTTCACAAAAGAACATCAAATGTTTGCAAACATCCAAAAACTAAAAATAAGTCAGTGGTTTTTGCAGCTGAAAATGATGGTACTATATATATATAGAATCTGGGATTTTTTGTTTAGATTTTCAAGTCCTTTAGGCTCTTTTTGTTTTTTACTGAAAATGTATCGCTAGACTAAGTCAAAGGGTCATTCTGAACCACTGGACTTTTTTTCCTTTGGGCTTATCCCAGGGGTTGCCCCGGCAAATCAACAATTTACATCTTACCCTGTCCTCTGTATCCTCAACTCTAACTCCCTCCATGTCCTCCCTCACCACATCCAAAAATCTCCTCTTTGGCCTTCCTCTTCGTCTCTTGCCTGGTAGCTCCATCTCTAGCATTTTTCTCCCAATATAACCACTGTCCCTCCTCTGAAAATGTCCAAACTATCTTGGCTCCTCTAGCTTTTTCTCCAAACCTCCTGTCTGTGTTGTCCCCCTGATTACCTCATTCCTAGTGTCTCTAGTCCATACATCATGGCTGGTCTCACAACTGAGCTGTAAATCTTTCCCTTCACCTTAGCTGACACTCTTCTATCATAAATTACTCCTGAGACCTTTCTCCATTTGTTCCATCCTGCCTGTATCTAAACTCTTCCACTTTCACCACCACTGCTCATGGTAACCTCACCATTTCACTGTTCCCCTTTGCATTCACATATGTACTCTTTCTTGCTACGACCTTCATTCCCCTTCTCTCCAGTTCAACCCTTTACCTCACTAGGTTCTCTTCTAGCTGCTGCCTGCTCTCACTGCAGATCACAATGTCATCAGTTGGGGCAGTTGGTGGCCTAATGGTTAAGGAAGTGGAACTGGGTCCCCCCGTTTCTAATCCACCTACCGCCAAGTTACCACTGAGGTCCACTGAGCATGGCACCGTCCCCACTCACAGCTCCCGGGCGCTCAAAGCTGCCCACTGTTCACTTCGGTGATGGGTTAAATACAGAGGTCACATTTCATTGTGTACAGTGGTGTGAATCACAATGTCACAATGACAAGGAGTTTGCTTTCCTTTCCTTCTTTCCATCTGCAAACATCATCGTCCATGAAGTCTCCTGTCTGACCTCATCTGTCAATCTGTCCATCACCAGAGCAAACAAAAAGGGGCTCAGGGCTTATTCTTGATAAAGTCCCACCTCCACCTTAAAGCACCCCATTATAGGCATTTTCTAAACTTACAAAAACACAATTCTGACCCTCTCCGTACTTCTACATTAAGATCCTCAAGGCAAATATTGCATCTGTGGTAATCTTTCTCGGCATAAAACCGCACTGTTGTTCGCAAATCTCTACCTCTTTTCTCAACCTAGCCTCAACTACTCTTTCTAAAATCTTCAACATTATCCTTCTGTAATTGCTACAACTCTGCAAATAACCTTTAGCATCCCCAGAAAGAAGATGGTCGGACTCTTTAAATGATGCATCATGAATTTATTGAACGTAGGAGCTGAGTAAACAAAAATAAACACGAACCTGTCATACATGTGCAAAGATAGTTCTGTTAAATAAAATAGCCTGAACCTCAAATAAAACCAACAAAAAATACCTTATTCTCTCTCCAACTGAGGTGCTAAGTCCTTATTTTATATCCTCTGTGATACTTGCACCGGCATTTCGGCTTATTTTACTGTAGTCTCCCTGTTTCTTCTTTCCGGCAGGCTGTATTCGGCGCAAAATGCATTTTTCCGCCGGTAGTTTCAAAGTAAGGGAATCTTGACTGTCTCTAAAATTTATTAAACAACTGAGTGAGAAAATGTACTGCCTCTTCCCCTAAGCACTTCCATACCTCCATTGGTATGCCATCAGGACTTTTCTGAACCAATCACTCACACAAAATTGTTTTTTTGTTTTTGCTCCTAAAACTTAAAGAACCTGAAACAAAGAATGAGATGATTGGCCCGAATAACTAAACAAAAATGATTTTATTCTAACTAAAAGGTAAGTCAATGACTTAGGAAAATAAGTCATTAAAGTAAATAAGTGTAGCACTGTTGGTTAGGAGCAGCAGAGAGGAAATTTGTATGGGGTTATCAAAGCACAGACACACAGAGACACATAAACTGCCTACTTTATATGAACAATTTATATAGCAAAATAGAACAAAGTATATTGAACCTCTTTTGAGATACTAAATAAAGAGTGGAACATATACTCCTTGAATTACTGCAAGATTAAACAACTAATGTTCTTCAAAACACACTTTTCTCAACATTTTTCACTATTTTTCTTGACTTTACTTTCCTTCTACCCGTTCTCTTATATCTCTTCTTTTTCAGTCTTGATTGGCTATAAACCTCTACCCTCATTAAGGATCAAATACAGGTAAAACCCCTGTGCATTTAACAAAGGACTGTAAACTACAAGTAAAACAAAAGTGTTTACCGTTATAATGACGATTTGTAACAGATTTATAAAGATTTATTTATGTCCATTGTACCAATTATGGTTCTTTTTTTACTTTTTTAACAAAGATTAATAACCATCTTCTTCTTTTCCTTTTGGCTTATCCCATTTTTCAGCGGTTGCCACAGCGAGTCAATAATTTCCATCTCACCCTGTCCTGCACATCTCCAACTCCAACCACCTCCATGTCCTCCCTCGCTGCATCCATAAATCTCCTCTTTGGCCTTCCTCTTCGTCTCTTACCTGGTAGCTCCATGTCTAGCATTCTTCTCCCAATATAATCACTGTCCCTCCTCTGAACACGTCCGAATCAATCTTCCTCCACTTCATCAATTGCTGTTATTAGCTCATAGTTATTTGTTTAACTTTTCTCTGTTTAGTTTATTTTAGTTAGTTTTTATTTTAGATGGATCTATATTAAAGTAATTATATTATTATTTCTACAACGTATTTGCTCATTTAAGTTTTTTCCTCACTATTATCTATTCATGGTTATATTAACCTGGGTTACATAAGACTTAATCTAACAGATTCTAACCTATTTAGCTTTACTTTATAAGAGTATAGGTTGTTACACTCTGAAAATAATAATAAAAAAACTGGACTCTTTAAATATACACAATAGCTGCATTGGACCTCATTAACTGCTTAGTTAATGAGGTTCAATATGATAACAGAAAAAACAGCATTTTTGGAAACATTGGCATGGAAAGTTGCATGTGCCAGGCTAGTGTTAGGGTTCAGGTAGGTTTTTACCAGTTTTGTTCTAGACGTGTACATTGCCCCGTTTGTCAGTTGTACAGAAAGAAAATAAATATGTCCTGATATGTCTGAATTAGGAATGGTTTGCCCAAACTGATACCTCAGCCCAAAAGTTCATCTTCACCTTGCACAAAATAAGTAAACATTACCACACAGCCTTGTAGCAGCCAAGATAATGATCATATAGGTTGCACATTTTTGTTCATCCTCGGGCTGGGTTTACAACTTATACACAGTTGTGATCATTATATTTAAGTATAATTATTTTTGGAATTTTAATTCTATTTGGATAGAGGAGCAGACAGAGCAACAGTGACAAGGGAGCTTATGACTTCATGTGACAGATGTCAGTCAGGTAGTCAAGAGATAGCCTTCAGACAGAGTGCAGCCTGGCAGATGATGAAAGTGCAGGAGTTCAGTTGCAGTTCTTTATTTATCTACAGTTGTCATTTTCTGCTTTCCTGATTCTTTTTTTTGTGATTATCAGATGACTCTTTTCTTCTTGGCTGCATAATTGATGTTATCATATCTTACCCTACACTTTAAAAATGCACTCTGTCAGTCAGATCTTCTTCATCTTAATTATCATTTTCCTAATTTCCTTGTAATTAATTCTCAACCATTGCAATAAATGCACTATTGGATGTTTTGGTTTTTCCTTTACATTTCTATTTACATTCTTATGTTCATATACTAACGTTAATATACCAAGTGTATTTTGATCACCTGCAGCATATACTCTATTATATTGAGGGTAAAGCAAATGGCCTTTACAAATGCTAGGTCTGGTAGATGCGAGATACGTTTAATCATGAATTTATTGAATCCATTCCAAACTGTAGGAGCTGAGTAAACAAAAATAAACACAAACTTGTCATATATGTGCAGAGATAGTTCTGTTAAATAAAACAGCCTGAACTTCAAATAAAACCAAGAAAAAATACCTTGTTCTCCCTCCAACTGAGGTGCTAAGTCCTTATTTTATGTCCTCTGTGATACTTGCACCGGCATTTCGGCTTATTTTACTGGTCAATAAATGGAAACCACAGACACGGAGGTTTGGAGAAAAATCTAGAGAAGCCAGAGTCAGAGTTGAGGATAGGAATGACAGAGGGGGGTGTAAAAAGTTTCATTGGAGAGAAGGAGAAGATTGCTCATAATAGGTCTGTCAATGGATGATGTCACAAATGTTAATTCTGATATCCATCCATTCTGACATAAGCAGATGTTTAGGTTTAAGGATAGAGTAAATATTTCATTTTGTTTTAATCATGCTCGTCACTCTAGACCTTTTGGTTTTTAGCTGTGACACAGCAAATAAACACCACACCGAGTTGATGAGGTGTTCATTTTTTGCACATTCTTTGTCATATACATAATGAAATGTGAGCTCTGCATTGTTTAACCCACCAAAGGGTTAACAGTGAACTTTGGGCAGCCTCAAGTTCAATTCCTTAACCACTAGGCCATCACCACGCTATCCCCATGTTGCAGTAACCATCATCAGAAACCCACTGTTAATAACGGTGGCTTAATATTAGTTTTAAAAGAAAAGTGCCACATAATCTGGCAATGTAAAGCGAGTCTCTTGGTCAGCACTCATTAAAATAGATAAATAAAATTGGCAAATGATGAATGTACTTCAAAGATGTACTGACTCACTTGCACCCTCGTAATGTGAAATGATGCACTTACTCCATTCAGAGATGATATAATAAATGACAGAAAGTAAGTTAATGCCTGCTGACAGTAAGAGGTAGATAAATGACTTTTGAGTAATGAGACCATCATCAAATGGAGTTTTGCAGTGCCAACACTTTACAATGTGCTGCATAGTTGCACATTTCCTGACGAATCCCTAATTTCAACATTTTCAGCATCAAAGCTACTCTGCCTGCATTCTAAGACTCCACTAAATAGCATAGTTCATCCACTGCAACCTTTGTTGCAGGTAATTTAAGTAAAGCCAAGTTGCAGGAAGATTCAATGGGATCACTATCGCCCCCTGCCAGGAGGCTAGAGAATTACAGGCCTACCTTTGCAGCTCTGTGCAGCGGGTTTCTGTCCGCTCAGCACAAGAACATGTTACACAAAGATAGTTGTTGATAATCAATCAATTCATATGGTAACATAAGTGTTGAAACATTTTTAATATCGACATGAAGAGGGACGGCAGAACGGTCTCTCTCATTGAGACCGTGGCTGCACCATGCATCACGGGGATTGCTCAATCCCCGTGAGGCCTGGTGCAGTCTAAGCCTCAGCGCTTGTTTCCTCAGTATAAGAACGGTAAAGGTGAAAATTCAGCTCTGCTTCCCCTGACTGCACGTCACTGCTCTAAAGTGACTTACACTGTGTTCCAAATTATAATGCAAAAAGTGTTCAACTGTGGTACGGTAAGATTGTTGTTTGTCAGTTTTAACTAATGAATGGTAATGTGTATTGTGGCCCTGTTTATCACTGAAACCAATTGAAGGCACCTGTGCCAATTAGTTTGGCAGGTGAGTCCAATTAAAGGGAAGAATACTAAAGAAGGTTGTTCCACAATATTGGGCAGGCTACCATTTTCAACCAAGATGGGCAAGAAGAAGGACCTTTCGGCTGCTGAAAAGCAAGAAATAGTTGAATGTTTGGATCAAGGAATGACAACAATCAAAATTGCCAAGACACTTCATAGCGACCATCGCACTTTTGAGAAGCATGTAGCTGATCTAGGGCACAGGCATATGTGCATGCTGATAAAGGAAAATCCAGGAGTCTTTCTAACAGGCAAATATGTCTGATCAAAGGAGCAGCTGTAAAAAGTCCCCATCACAGCAGCAGACAAGTTCTTGAAGCTGCTGGTGCCTCCAACGTGCCCCGTACAACAAGATGCAGGGTCCTCCAGGGGTTTTCAGTGGTGTGTAAGCCATTGTTTCAACCTCCACTATCCACTGTACACAAGCAGAAAGGCTCCACTGGGCCAGACTATACCTGGAGACTGACTTCAAAACTATTCTGTTCATCGATGAATGTCGTGCAACCCTCGATAGTCCAGATGGATGGAGTAGTGGATGGTTGGTTGATGGCCACCCGATGCAAACAAGGATGCGGCGTCAACAAGAAGGTGGTGGAGTGATTTTCTTCAGGATCAGGATCCCTTGGGGTGTGAAGATGACATCCACAACAAATGTAGAGTTCCTCAAAGAACACTTCCTGCCATGGTTCAAAAGAAAGAATCAAGCTTTTCAGAACAAGATCATTTTCGTGCATGACAATGCACCATGCTATGCTGCAAAGAATACATCTGCATCTCTGGCTGCAATGGGCATCAAAGGAGACAACTTATTGGTTCTTATTGACAATAAAATGTGTGGAAACTCAATTGTGCGTAATAAATTAGAAGATGCATTTTTGTGTGTTTTTTTAATGTACTATAAAGATTGGGAGCTTCATTCAAAAACATTTGAACTGTACTCTAATGGTTGGTGACTGGAAAATCATGAAGACTGATATTCATATAGATAATTTTGGAAAATTTGAGAAATTATGATTTGCATAATAATTATGTAACGTAGTGTATAGTGCAGAAAATATGGTCCATTGAATTGTGTTGTGTTTAAAACGTTTTGGGAAAACGTTTGGGAAAAACAAAAAACAAATGCTACGTTACTACAACTGTGGACATTACAAATAACTGTCTACTGTACTGTATAAGCTGTGCAGTGCCTGAGCAATTCCACCCATTTTGCTAAATATTTAAAATCAGGGTCATATGTTTCTTCAGGAACAGAAGTGTATCCAATAAGGAGGGATTTATAATATACATCAAAAAATAAATAAATAAAAAAAAGTTATTTACCATTAAAAACAAACACCTTCCATCACCTCATCAGTCCGAACACTTCAGCCAGCCACTAGGTTCTGTGATTAATGGTTTACATTGTTTAGCTGAAAGGCACAGTAGAAGAACAATAGGCATTTAAAAAGGACATTATCCCTACGAAACCCCATCGTGCTGTGGACAATAGGAGAGTTCCATTCAAGGTCAATCTTTGGTGTGAATATAAGAGCATGGCTTTGAAGCAAAGACTCCGCAAATGGAGTGTCATTCTATGTGTTTTGGTGAATACATTTCCAGGGTTTCATTTTTCTGGGCTTTTGATTAGGCTATCAAATGAAGTAGAAATGTTTATCTTCTTTGCCAAACATATGATGCAATGCTCTAATAAGCAATGTTAAAATAAAGTTTAGAATTACATTTTATTTTACATTAGTTTGGATTACCATGCAGATCTATTATTTCCTCCCTTTACTTTATTATAAACTAGAACAACTGTGAGAACACAATGATACTTTCTTAATTAGAGGATTATCATCTAATTTAGTTTTATCTTTAAAATACACAGAAATGTAATGTTTCATTCTGTAATCTTGACACATTTTATCACCATTTTGTAGTGCGTAAGCCATGTTGTCACTAAGTGAGGACCAGTCTTATTCTCTGAGAGTGCAGCATCCCATTCATCAGCACTGAGGTTGTGATAGAGATCCTATACTAGGACAAACAAAATAAACAAGGCAAATAAAATACCCACCTTGGTTGTTCTATTGTTAAACTTTGTCACTACTCTTCCCAGCTTACCTGGGATCAGGCAGAGAGGCTGCGTTAGGAAAGTGAAAGAGGTGGAGATTAATGGATGGGTGAATTTATGTTAGGCAGCCTTAAACCAATCCATTTTTTTTACCAATCTCTTTATAGAAACATTTACAGTTGGACAAGACATTACTTTTACTTTTGAATTCATCCTATCCACACCTCCTCTACCATGATACTGCACCCTCACCAGGGAACGTACACCACCCTTGCGAAACCTCTGTAAGACATGCAAATACAAAGACAAGCTAGACCATGGTTGCACAGAGAATCGGTCACATGCAAATGAGAATTTAATCACAATGAAAATTAACAGACAGCCATCCCATCTATGACAATCATTCGTTTGTTCTTCTTTGAAATCTTTTTGAATTCATCATTTGTCGAACAACGGTGATGTGGATTAGGCAGCAGATTTGCCCAACTTCTGCACAATCATTAGACTAATTTTTTTAATAATGGACTACTTTTTAATGGATCTTGCGCATGCCATTTCCTGGCGGATCACATTGATAAAATGACAACTTCTGGCCACTCAGGTGATTCGGAGGCAGTTGAGTAAGCACAGATCTAATGGGGGCCCAATTTGTGAGCAGGTAATGTACTGTATGTCAGCTCGTGATGCTTTACACCTCGGCTCTGGTGAGAAACAAAATGAAAAACAGACATGGCAGAAAATCCTATGAACAGTGTGTGCTGAGCTACTTCCATCCTCTGGCTTCAGATACAACACAGCTTTTTGATTTTTTCCATAAGGGGCTCGATTCGAATAAGCGATGCCTTTAACTACCTGACTTTAATGTTAAAAAATGAGCAATCTGGGAGAGCATTTGCCTTACTTTACATCCCCTACTCCTCTGCCCTCAGAGCGGGGCTTAAGTCAGGCTATTAAGAGATAATCTATTCATTTACAGTTGTGCTTACCCACATTCTACATTGATGTTGTGTGATGCGTGCCTTCAAAGCCACTTGGTCTTCCCCCTCTCAAGCAGCTGCAGCTCTTACAAGCTCTTAGCTCTTAGGATAGCACTCTGCTGGCTTTATTGGACTGGAAATAAAGGTGTGTGTGTTTAAGAGGTGCTACTAGTCAACGTGATGCAAAGCGAAGCAGCTGGGGGGAATCTAATTGGAATTGAATGATGAGGTGAGCTGAAAGGCAGTTATTGGCTGTCACTTTGACTATAATGACATCTACCATCATGGTGAAACAATTATTGTAAGTATTATTAAGGCTGTGAGCAATCACAAAGGAAAAGCGATAAAGTACTACAGTTCTTGAAGATAACTTTACTCAGCCATTTAAACCAACCCTATTGGAGGGAACACACTGCCATCATGCATGACACGTCTGACTCCATAACTGCTTTGGATAAAATGTATTGGAACTTCAACTTTATTTGTTTAAACTGTAATGTTTTGTAAATAAAGTGTTTTTTATTTTATTTTTGTAAGAAAAACTTTATTGACAGTTGTTATCAATGTAAAAATAAACAAGAATACTGTTGCCTTTCACTGAGGAGGAGGAGGAGGAGTAAGAAGAAAATTAATAATTATCAATAGTAAATATTTTAAATAGATAATCTTATAGATTATAAGACACAATAACTCTGATAGCAAATATGTTATTAAAACCTCTCTAAAATGAAAGTTAAGTAAGTTTAGTAAGGGATAATGTGCCTTTGCTTTGAACATGGTATAAAAGTTCTTATAAAAGAACTTAAGTTTTTAGAAATAAGTTTTTTGTAGTAATTTTGTCAGTTCACTGTAAAAATTGTAAACCCTGTTGAAATAATACAAAACAAAGTAATTACACATATACCTATACACATATATACAAATAGTGATCTCTTAGATACAACCCATGTTACATGTGGATTATTTAATCTGCTTTTATTTTGATGGCCAACCCATATAGAAAGTGTGAGAAACTTACTTGTCATTCTGAAATTGCACAACACAATAAAATGTGAGCTCTGATAACATTAAACCAATCACTAGAGCAGGCCTGGGCAATTACTTTGACTCGAGGGCCACAGGTGGTACTAAAATTTGAGTCACGGGCCAGGTCAGGGTCAGAAAGATTGAGTATTTGCGAGAACTAAGATAAATGTTGAGTAAAGTATTGAATAAAGGCAAATTGTTCAAATGCTTTTAGCGTCTTTGTCAGCCAGCTTTGCAGGGAAAAGGCAGAAGTACAACGATGTAAATTAAAAGTATAACTTGGATAAGTCGGACGGGCCATATTTAAACGCCAAAGGGGCCACATCCGGCGCCCGGGCCTTAGTTTGCCCAGGTCTGCACTAGAGTGAGCAGGGGGTTTCAGCTGAGTGCCAGTGTGTAGGAATGGTGCCTTGCTCAATGCATCCCAGCAATTTGGCAGCTGGTGGAGTCGAACCTGAAACCTTCCTTATATCACCAGGTCATTATAACCCTTGAACTATAAATATAAATGCTTAAAATTAAGGTAAGGTAAATATCAGTTTTGAAATTACATTGAGATTACAGCTTGTCATTGGTTTGAAACGAAGTGTTCTAGGTCAGGGAGAGCAAATAATAATGAGTATATATTGAATCATTAATTTAATTAATTTGCAGCAACATGTAAACATGGTAGTGAGCAGTAGAGGTGAAAACAGTGACATTCTTTAAGTTTTTTCAGTCACTTGTGATTTGATCATAGTTATTTCATCCTTTGACTTTGTTGGCAAGTTATACTATATATTTCTGAATTATTAAAATTAGTGGTGGGTGGATGGATCTAAATAACAATATTTGATTGATACTGGTCTGGTGAGGTAAATTCTTTTATTTTAAGTCATGTACTTTGACTCACATGAGTCACATGAAGTAAATTAGTGGGTAGAGTCACCAATCTTT